>JAOWAN010051224.1:0-13594 GCA_028566635.1 Lobelia cardinalis
TTGTTCTCGTTCGTTGGTGTGGCAACCTAGTGCAAGGTTGACTGCACGTATCCGTTGTATCCTGGGAAACTGTTGCTGTTCATCCTCTAAGCACAAACGGTAGAGGGGCAATACAGTTTTAAGGAGATCGTTCAAACGAGCCTCGGATTCCCCTATTTCTGCTTTCCTGTTTTCTGTCTTCACGGTGGTTTTCTGTGATTGCGCCCTCCAACAGTACCATATGTCACCATCTCCTAAAAATCACCATAATTTGTTTCATAATTAGTCTGTATTCAGCAGAAAGACATGAAAGCAACAGTGATGGTTACAAGCATTCCGTGGGGCTCTACCCTACCCTAGTGTAACCATCCTACCAAGTCTCTCAGGCTCCATTAGCCATTCGACTCAGCTTCGTCCATTTCACCTTGAATTTTATAATTTTCTCCCAGCTACAAGGAGAGAGAGAGAGAGAGAGAGAGAGAGAGAGAGAGAGAGAGAGAGAGAGAGAGAGAGAGAGAGAGTAGTAACAATTTCAATAAAATTTGAGGCCATTAAAAAGAAAAGGACAAGGTGATAATGCTGCTAAGAATAAGAAGAATACTGGTGAACAAAAGATTTGAGGATATCAATAGTTCTGAATAAATGTTTCAGATGAAGGTTTTTGAAGTAGGTTTATGGTGAAAGCTGAATAAAGGCTTCTGGTGAAGGTCTTCGAATAAAGTCAATGGACACTGCTGTTGTAGACTAGTAGTATGAGGATTAGTGTAGGGGATTAAAATGAAAAGGAGTTATTTTTTCCCTTTATTAAATAGTTGCACACATTGTATTTTACAATATCAGTCCTTTTACGATCTAATACTTTATACTCATTAACCCTTGACTTGAGGGTTTTCATTGAATCAATTTGATCATTCAATTAATACTTGATTGATCTCTCTTAATTCTAACATGGTATCAGGGCAAATTGTTCTCTTACTGTGATTTGCCTTGACTGTACAAATCAATTTGAATTGCACTGTTTATGAGGACTTGCTGCGATTTGGATTTTTTTTCTAATGGAATTCGAAAATTTCTCAGATTCGGTTCTTTAGTAATAACTACTTCGATAAATCTTTTTCTCTATACTGCTTCCACTAACTAATTTTGATTGATTACTTTGAATTCATTGATCATTACTCTGCTCAATTGTAAAATCCTAAATCATCGCGATGGTCGATGAATTGAAGAATATGATCTGAAAAATAATGTTGTTAAATTACAAGTCTCTTATCCACTCTATCTTCATCCGAATGATCATCTTAGCATGTTGTTAACTAATGAATCCTCAGGTGATACTAATTTTGGTCAATGAAAATGCTGTGATGCAATAATTGTCAACCAAGAACAAAATTGAACTGATTAATGGGACTGCATAAACAATCGGTCATGGCATCCACATACTGACCATTTTGGGACAGATGTAACAATATGGTAATTTCTTGGCTTCTAAATCCCTCTGATATTAGACGAAGTGTTACATACTTTACTACAGCCAAGGAAAGTTGAGATGGTTTGACTGTAAGATTTTCTCAAAGGGATGCACCAATGATTTACCAAGTTAGGAAGAACAATTAGTTTTGCACTCAAGGAGATTTTTCAATTAATATCTATTTTACCAAGTTGAGATGACTTTGAGATCAATTGACAAGTCTTATGCATATTTCTAAATGTACATACAATTGCAATTTGTACCTGTGGTGCATCAAGAATGCATGATGACTATAAACATTTGGGAGGGAAATTTTTCGAAACTTGATTCGAACCCAAGGATGCCCTGCCCCCAAAAAATCCGATTTTCTCATAATTTTTAAAGACCTGATCGGGTTCGGGGCAGGTTCGAGTTTATATTCTATCCCGCTCCTAACCCTCCCCGACTAGTGTTATGTACATTTTTTTCAAAAATATGTACATAGTATATATTGGAAAAGGGATATTTTTAGACTTTGAGCGTTTGAATTGAGTTAAAAATATGACAAAAATTTTAAAAAATTTTAATTTAAAATTTGGAAAAAATAATATTTATAAATGTAGGCAGGGCGGAGCGAATCCGAATGTTTGCAATTGCGAGGCGGGGCGAATTCAGGGCAGAAAGTGAAAAAATCGGGTCGGTCCGATTTGAAGATACCCGCCCCGTTGCCATCCCTGATAAACATATGAAGAAGTTAATTCAATTCTTGATGGGACTGTTAGAAAATTATACTAATGTCAGATGACACATACTAAGAATGGCTTATTTACCTACCATGCAAAAGACTGTGAATATGCTTATGCTAGAAGAGAGTCAAAGCAAATGTAGCAATGTGAAATCTCAGTGTTCATGATCTGTCGGCAGCCGTACTAAGTAAATCTTCAGGGCTTCCGAATTCTCTTAGTCAGAACAATCAGAGGAATTTTAAGAATAAAGAAGGGAAAGAAAAAAAAGGAAAACTCTGGTGTGACATCTGTCATGCCACATCACATATCAAGAAGAAATGCTTCTATATAAATGGTGATTCTGATTGGCATCCTCTACATGACAGTAAATCCGATCTGTCAAAATTAGCCAAGAACAAGCAAAACAGTGCATCTACTGCTGCAGTTGTGAATACTCCAATATGTTTTGAGGTCACTTCTTCTAATCCAATATTTGGATTAATTACAGAACAATATCATACATTCATAAATCTCTTGACTCAGGTCGCTGCTAATTCATCCAACATTATTCTTGGATAATTGTCAAGGGCATCTGACAGGTATCAATGAAAATTTTTGCTTACCGAGTCAAAGTGTTATGTCTACAGACTGAATTACTGACACTAGGGTTACTGATCATATTACTACCCCTTTTACATCTCTTATCAATCATGTGCCCATACATTCCTCTATATATCTTTCTACTGGTAAAATGTTTCGTATTACTTATAAAGGCACAGTTCATCTTAGAAATGATATTATCTTATGCAATGTCCTTAATATGCCTGATTTCAAATTTAATCTGCCGATCTTTGGTAGAAAACTTGTCAAAGATAGCAATTATCATTTGCTATTTTTATCATCCTACTGTATTTTTCAGGACTCAGCTCAGAAGATGTGTAAGGGGATTGGTCAACTTGAAGGCAGGCTATACAAACTTGTTCTTCCTGGTTACATCTCAGTCTTTCTGTAATGCGACAAGTAGTTCTCATAAGAATCCTTCTTTGATGACATTGTGGCACCATATACTTGATCATGTACCTTTTTCATCCATTAAACACATTCCTTCTTTGAGAACCGATTTGAGCACTGTTAATAATGAACTAGTTGCTTGTGATATTTGTCATTATGCTAGACAAAATAGGAGCTGTTTTTCATTAAGCTTTTCTTAAAGTATATCTTCTTTTGATCTTATTCATTGTGATGTGTGAGATTCATATAAACATCATACTTATGATGAATGTACTTGATTCCTTTCTTACCATAGTTGATGTTTACTCTAGAGTTACTTGGACTTATTTGCTAAAATCTAAAGCTCAAGTTAAGATTCTTCTCAGAGTTTCTTTGCTATGGTTCAAATTGAGAATGGTGTAAAGATCAAGAGAATTAAATATGATAATGGTTCTAAGTTTTTCAACCATAAAATGAATTATTTTCTTCAATCTCTTGATGTAGAACCTCAAAGTTCCTGCATCAATACTCCTCAACAGAATGATAGAGCTGAAAAAAATATAGGCACTTATTGGAACTAGCAAGAGACTTAAGATTTCAAGCCAATCTTTCAATAATTTTGGGGTGATTATTTGCTAACTGCCACTTATATTATCAATCGAATATCTTCTACTGTTCTGAAACTCAAAACTCCATACAAACTTTTGCTTGGTCATCTTCCTTCCTATTCTCATATGAAGATGCTAGGGTGTCTTTGTTTTGTGTCTACTCATGCTACTTAAAAGGTTAATTTTGGCCCTAGATAGCAGATACGTGTATTTTTCTAGCGTATTCGTTTGAGAACAAAGCTTACAATGTGTGTATAATCTTGTCACCCATAAGGTCATCTACATCAGAGATATCGTCTTTATGAATCTCATTTTCCTTTTGATGTGTATTCCCCTTCCATTCCTTCTTCTCTACATGTTGATACTCATTTACCATTACCTTCTGATGAAGATCTATTTCCCATTGTTCTTTCATCAGAGATCTTTAGTTCATTAGAAACCTTGAATCCCTCAGATACCTTTGTTGATACCTCTATTCCTTATGTTTTTGAACCAAGGAAATCTTCTAGATCAAGAGTTCTTCCTGCCAAGTTTAATGATTTTACAGGGCTCCCCTCCTTGTTGAAAACCCCTGCTACTTCTACTAGTGTAAGGTCTACTTCTCCATATCCTCTGCATAATTATGTTTCTTATGATCATGTCTCACCTGACTATAAAAGCTATACTTGTAATATTTCTCTTGTTAATGAACCTAATATACCTATGTTCAAGTTGTTAAGGATCCTGAATGGTGTAAAGCTATACAAAATGAGCTTGAGACTTCAGAAGCCAGTAATATGTGGATTGTTGAATGTTTACCTCCCGAAAAACATACGGTTGGTTGTAAATGGGTGTTCCGAATCAAGTACCAAATTGATGGTTCCCTTGACAAATACAAGGCCATATTAGTTGCCAAAGGTTTCAGAAGCCAGTAATACGTGGACTGTTGAATGTATTATTTTGATACTTTTGCCCCTGTTGCTAAGATGACTTCTATTAAGTCAGTTCTGGCCTTAGCTGCTATAAAAGGTTGGGATTTATAACAAATGGATGTTTCCAATGCTTTTCTTCATGGAGATTTGTATGAAGATGTGTATATAGATTTGCCTCCTGGTTATAGAGTTCATGCTTCTGTTTCTACCTCACAAGGTCATCTAATGTGCAAGTTGAAAAAAATCCTTGTATGGTTTAAAGATGACTCCAAGATAGTGGTTTGAGAAGCTATCTTCTGCTCTTCTTACCTATGATTTTCACCAGTCCAGCAATGATCATTCCTTATTTATTTTGAAGACCAAATTCTCTATCACAGTCATCTTGGTCTATGTTGATGACATGATTGTGACTTGATCTAATCCTACTATGATTCAGCAAGTTAAGGATCATCTTGAGTCGGTGTTTCCCGGTAAAGATCTTGGTCTATTGAAGTATTTCTTGGGTTTGGAGATTGCTAGGAACTCTTCTGGTATCTGTCTACATCAAAGAAAGTATGCTCTTAGCATTATTGTTGATTCTGTCTTACCTCATGTTAAGCCTGATAAACTTTCCATCTCTCCTAATCAAACCGTAGCAACTTCTACAAGTCCTCTGATTGCTGATCATGCGAAATACAGAAGACTTGTGGGTCAATGATATATTTGACTATTATCAGACCTGACATCTCGTATGCTGTTCATATATTGAGCAAATTCATGTTTCAATCAAATGAAGATCATTGGCATGCTGCTCTTAAACTTGTTAAGCATATAAAAGAAAGCCATAGGCAGGGTATTTTATTTTTTTGCTTCTGCTTCTACTATTCTCATCGCTTATTGTGATCCCGATTTGGTTGCTTGTCCCCTTACTCGAAAATACTTGTCTATATTTTGTGTTTTTGTTGGTTCATCACTTATCAACTGAAAATGTAAGAAGCAGACAATTGTGAGTCTGTCTTCTGTGAAGCTGAATACAGGAGTATGGCAAATGTTTGCTGTGAAATACAATAGATTCTGGCCTTGTTCCAAGACTTGGGTGTTACATTTATGACTCATGTTCAATTATTTTTTGACAACAAGTCTGCTCCTCACATTGCTGCTAATCATATTTTTCATGAGAGGATTAAGCATATTGAGATTGATTGACATCTTGTTCGAAATCTTCTTCAATCTAATGTCATTACTACTACTCATCTCAGTTCTCAAGATCAGCATGCAAACTTACTCACTAAAGCTTTTAGTCATACATCTTTCTTACACCTTGTGACCAAGTTAAATGTGATGAATCTCTTCACATCCAACTTAAAGGGGGGGGGGGGGTTGATAATGTTGGTAAGAATAAGAAGACATTGGTGGACATAATACTTGAGGGTATCAAGGCGTCTGAATAAAGACTTCATGCGAAAGAGTTCCGAACAAGGCTCTTGGTGAAGGCTAAATAAAGGTTTCTAGTAAGGCATCCAAATAAAGTCGGTTGACACGACTCGTGTACAATAATAGTATGAGGATTAGTAGGGAGACCAAAACTAAAAGACGATTATTTTTTCCTCCTTATACAGTATCTTTCTCTTTACAATTTAATTGATACTTTATACTCATCAATCATTGATTTAAAATTTTTCATCAATTTGATCTTTCAATCAATTCTTAATTGTTCTAATTTTAACACAAGGGAGCTAGAGAGTGCCCGTCTATCGTTGTGGCCCCAGAAACAAGGAGGGCTCCGAAAGGTTTAGCATACTAATATTGGTTCAACAAATTGTGTGATAAAGAAGACATTTATTAATTTCATCAAAAAATTTCTTGTCAAACAACTCTTTCCACCACGGCGGGAGTAAAAAATTAACATCATCAAATGATGTTTGTTTGCATCACAAGTAAACTAAAAAAACAAAGGCCTTTTTTTTTGTTTTTCTTTACGCCAAACTACAAATTTATTCCATAATATCCTGAACAATTACATATCAAATAAACATAGAAATATTATCATCTCAAAACACGCTTTCAGACAAAAAATCAAAAGCCCTCGCTAGATAGTGAACGACTCGATTCGCTGAGTGTCGAACAAACACCATAGAGGCCCCATTTACCTCCGAAAAGAGTATACAACAATCTCCTATCACAGCACCAAAAAGAGAATTTTCAATGCTTGCCAATGAAAAAGCTTGAACAACTCTTAGCGCATCCATTTTGAATTCCACTCCCTTGAACCCCAATTTCTTCACCCAACTCAATGCTTTTCCCAACTAAAAAAAGGAAAGGCCTTCTTATTCACTTTAAAAAATGAAAAAATTAATGTTGACTGTTTACACAAAATAATCAGGAAACAATTATCTCAGTAACCATAACTGTCCTGAGACCGCCTTCTCGTAATGTGAAATCTCAGAAACCATAAGAGAGTAGCAAAAGCTCTTTCATCAATAAGACAGGAATGTGAAATCTCAAGTCAAAGGAAAAGTTCATGCAAATTCCTATTTCTCAAAAAAAAAAAAAAAAATAAATAAAAAAAGAACACTTCTCAATCAGCATTGAAACAGAGTGATGAGAAGAAGGAATATGCACGAAATGTTCAATATACATGTATTTGAGTCAAAAAGCCACTTGATGGGCAAATCATGCCTCGGACAGATTTCTGCATTCAATTGCAATGCAACACTGGTATTTAAGGTCGTATAGAGTCACAGCCCAGCAAATAATCTTCATCAAAGTTTATCAAATATATCCATTCACAGAATTCCTCCTCAATCTAAAATATCTTCAGAACCCTACACAGATCATAGCAAGAGAAACAAGTCACATGCGGCAGCACTAAAAGGAGCTGCATAAGGATAAAAGTGAGTCTCATGAAAAACAGATGAACAGCTATAAGGTACTAGCAAAAATCAGGTCAATCAGCAGATCCAAATTCTTTACTGCAGGAGCAATCACATAATGATAGTAGGTCCAAAATCCAAATTCTTGCAAGTTCAACAATCAAATCCTCCAGTATAACTCCTTCACCTATTCACTAAATGATATTTTCACTCTTCTTGTGTTTAGTTGTTTATTCCTGTATCTATCAACTTGGAAACAAGCAGTTGTATAAAATGCCTCACTTCTCAACGGATGTTTTGAAACACGAAAAGACAAGAAATTCAATCTTAGATACTATGCTAGGACCTCAAAAACATGTATGGCTTTTCTTAACTGCAGGAGCAATCACATCTTATGTTAGAAGACTGAATTCCACAGCACAACACAAAACCAAAAATTGGGCATACCTGATACGTCATATTGTGCTTTATTATCCAGTTCTTTCCGATATCTACTATTAGCTGCTCTTGAGCCAACCTCACCTGATTTTGAATGACTGCTATGGAGAGGTGCACCATATAAAACTTCCTGGAAAGCAGGCTCACCAAAGCAACTCCGCTCTGTATCCTCAAACATTCGGCACCGATCCAGAGTGCGTTTGGCAAAAGCAGATGCAACTTTTGATGAGACCCTACGAACTTGAGGCTTTGATGAACGCCCACCATGATGAACCTGTCATAAGTCAGTTTCGTTTGTGAAATTTAGAGATTTGGGTTCATGTCTATCAGTTGTAGGTCTAACATAATCAAAAATTAACCTAATGGGCCATAAACATATATTGACACAATAAATACAAAAAGGATGCATGCTGTGCAGGGCAAGGCAGGGCTGGGGTTTTGGGAAACTAGTTATATACGATGGAAAGTTTTGTTGCTTAGCTGCTGCAGTCTGCTTTACAACTGTAAGTCCACAAATGAGATCAACAGTAGAGTGCTGGAACATTGAGTATCTAGAAAGTAAAGAAACATATGACATCAGCAATGTTGGTGTATTAAAAAATGACATTAGCAATGGTGATTGTCTTGCAAGTTGGGTAGTGGGATCGTCGCATGTTTAGTTGGAACAAGGAGGTGATTGGTGGTTGAGGAAATGAGTTTGGCCAGTTAAAGGTTTACAGTTTCAGATGATAGGGTGAGGAAATGGAATGGGGTCTGAATGCATAGATCATTTAATCTTACCTTTCATTGTTACATAAAATCATCATTTTTGCCTATTCTTAACTAAAAGCAATATTGACTAATATGAAACAAGAAACTCTTCATATCATGTAATAGAATATGTTGCATAGCTTCCAGTTTTATAAGCTTTGACTCTGAATTCGTAAAATCAATAAGAAGCAAACTATGCTAAAAATAGTAAGTTAACAAAGGCTCCTCAAATTTAAGTAACCAAGTCTCATAGTCCCTTGCACCAACTCAATCTCTTGCAATCTTCTCGATTTATTCAGAGGCAGTTAAAAATAAGAATTTTCGGCAGCAATTAAGCATTTCTTAAATTTGTGATGCCTAAGGTTGTCTTGATATGCAGTTAAGACTTTTCTCTCATCTGGTAATGTTTCCCTGTTTTCACCCATCCTCGCGCCTCCTAAATCTTTTGCTAACAACCTCAATACCTTAGTTCTTTTATTCTACAACCTTCTTATAACCCTTTTCCACTTCATTCTGCAACAAATATTGATAGATTGAACGTAACAACGCTTGTCCTGCGTCAAATTCAGAGTAATATTGCTTTTCCCGTAAGTGTGGTAAGTCAATTTATGGAGAGACTGACTCTTAGGCACTGGAATGTAATGGTTCAGATTCTTAAGAACCTAAAAAGGAGGCCTGATAGAGTTATCTTATATGCAGACTATGGCCAAATGCAGGTAGAGGAATTATCTGATGCTAACTGGGCTGGGTTCTCGGGTGATAGAAAACCTGCAACATGGTACGTATGGTATGGTGAATTTGTTGGCAGAAAATTGGTTTCTTGGAAGAGTACAAAACAAATTAGAGAAGCCAAGTCAAGTATAGAAGCCGAATGCCATGCGATAGCTCAAATTACTCTAAGAACATGTGGATACACCATTTAATGGGATAGATTGGTTTTCAGATTGCTTAGCCAATGAAATTGTGATCTGATTTATGCTGGCCAGACTTGGCAAGATGGATCTGGTATGAGTGCAGTATTTTTTTATCATTATTTTAGGACCGTGGATGTAGCAAAAAAGTAACCAATACTTAGATACGGTCGCGGAGATCCTTCATCAAATATATTTAAGTTATATTATATACGAATATAAGATTATATATATAAATATATACTAGTGTAAGCCCGTGCCCGAGGTCACAACATGACATTCGGGAAAATATATTTTATGTATTTTCCATTTTTTTAATTTAATTTTTTAAAAATATATTCACGTTTTTAAATTTATTTTTTTTATATAAATTTAATTTTTATTAGTAGTTAAATCACATTTGGAAACATACGTCAACATAATTTTTTGTCTATTTTTAATGCATCAATATTAAACGGAAAATTAACAAAAAAGAAAAAAGAAAATTAGAAAACATGCCTATGAATTATGACACACACGCTATACAGAGTGACACAACAACTACACACACTATACTCTCTCTCTCTCTCTCTCTCTCTCTCTCTCTCTCTCTCTCTCTCTCTCTCTCTCTCTCCCTCTCTCTCTCTCTCTCGCTCTCTCCTTTTTGCACTAGACTACACTACATATCTTGAAATTTTGATCATAGATTTTGCAATTTGACTGAAAGCTTATTATTCAATCTGCGATTCTCAAATTCTAGATTCTAATTAAAGATGGTTTTTCATTTGATAACTACAATGGTAATATCATCTGCAATCCCAGAAACTAGAACAGGAGTTTTATAATGGGTTTAGATTCTTGTTGCTGTTTGATGTCAAGTTTACATGTCGGACTCCCACTGATGTTCACACAAATTTAGGCAACAAGGGACTTGCATTTGGAATTGCCTCCCGTATAATCACTAGCATATCTCAGCTGAAAGCAGCGCAGTGATCTACTTACCCGGTGCAAAGGAACAAAGAATAAAAATGACTTTTAAAAAAAAATCTTTTATGCAACAAACTTATACTCTAAACAAGAAAAAGGTCACAGAAATCTATATTTTGGTAACACAGTACTTAATAATCATTAATGGAAGCAAACCCTACAAATGAAGTATACTTATCCAACAAATTTTGGGAGAGAATGCACTTACCAAAACTGTTGATTTAGTACGCTAGAGTAAAACAAAGGGTATCTAATTGTAGGTAAGAAGGAACTGTAAATTACCATTCGTTTCTTATAAGCCATCTCAATGAGGTGGTTCATTGCAGCATCTTCCATATTTCTGCAAACAAGAATCTAGAGCTTTAATCTGGATAAGCCAGAAAGCTAAGGCATTCAACAAGATGAACCCTACCTTTTTTCCACATCTCTCATAGATCCAACGGATTTATCAACTTTCCCCAAGCTTTTCCTGATTTGCTTTACCTATCAAAACAAATCAAAAGACATGCATATTGAAAGGATAAAGTTCTGTCAGAGATAACATATTCAAGCTAACAGAACCAAGTTTATAACCATTCTTAATAGTATATGTTTGGCTCAGTCACTACTGCAAGAAGTTTGTATACGATATTGACTACAGAAATATTCCAAAACAGATGAACAATAAAATTAAGTCAAATACCTGTTGATAGCGCTGCATTTGAAGTCTCCTAATATCTTTGTCAATCCCTGCATCGTCAGCCAACTGGGGCTGTAATACCCAATTCCAGTAGTAAGTAGACATATGATTAAAATAGAAATGTACCAAGAAAATCATACCATAACTTCGGGATACAAGCTGATGGTCTCCAACTCCACCAGTAACCACTCATCCAGAGATAGTATCTCATATTGACAGCCAGAGGAAGGGCCTACTGAAACGTTAGTCTTCCGAGAATGTGGAGGGCCCAGATGAGACTGGTCAATCCCAGGGATTGATCCTCCATCCGCATATGACAAGTCATCATCTGCTTTCCAGTGTTCATTGGTACGTAAAGAACTGGGCATGCTTGGATTATTTTTGTAGGGTGAAGCAGCCATGTTAGACAAATATCTGTCCAACATGCAGCTGTTCTGTGTTTGCATATTCACTCGTGACTCAATTTCTGTTTCCATTCTGGCCCCATCTTTCAGCTCGCTATCAATGGGGTTACATGTGTTGTAAAGAGAACCATCACTTTCACTCTGGATAGGCAAGCATCCTACTTCATTCTGCTCGTCACACTCAATTAACGCAGAAAGAACTCTCTGGTACAAGAGAGGAATTTCGTCAGAAACCCTGTCCGTATCAGTGCCTCCATATTCTCCATCAGTTTCGACTTGATTCGATTGACTGCCTCCTCCAGAGTAAGTTGGGTTTTCTGTATGCAAGCTAAAACCCTGAACAACAAGAACAAATTCTAAATTAATTCACTGTAATACACTTTATAGCTGAAGTGTTCCCAAGTACTTTATGATTTTCATTTACAGCGAATTAGAAAAAAGAAGTGCATCGAGTATCTTAATACAAATAATACACATATCAGATGCTCCTTTTGTACTAATAAAGAGACACCTATGATTGGGCACATGTATTAAGAAAAAAAACATCCTCCACCATAAAAAAATCCACATTATTTACTTTCCAAGTTTACCCAGTTTGGGAAAAAGAGAAGATGCTTTATGGGTCCCATAATTTGAGTTATCAAAGGATCGAATATTACTCTGAATAAGGAAAGATGATTCATGGACATACTTTTGGAACATCCTAAAAAAAGGAATAATGGACTCGTTTTCGGGAACAGTGGGAATGATTTTGTATAAAGAAATGACTTGAACAAGTACCATTGCATTATTGTTATCGTCAAACATTCGGGACAAACTCCCATTGAGCTCCTCTGCGAGATTTAGCTGTTTCAGATGATAGCACAGAATAAATAAGAAATCCAGCATCCATATAGGTGCAAAAGCACATGGTACGTATGAACTTGAATAAGTATGCTGGTCAGTGGATCATACTTGATGCTTTAAGAATGATAGGTCTTCTGAGGAGATGGAGCGGAAGCAATGTTCCATATGCTTCCAAAATGGACCAGAACAGGCAATATCTGTGAAATGGAAAAGGTAAACTTAGCATCACTCACATAACATAACAAAAAAGCGGAAGTGTAAAGAGCACTGGTGACTGATGCTTACTGCTAGCATTACGAGCATAATTTGCAGCCACTAGCAATTCTTCACGATCATCATTAAACCCATCTGGATACGATCAAGGCACATATCAGTCAATACCATTTCCAATAATTGTTCAACAGTCTGTGAACTTCTTTTCCCAGCTCTTAATCATTTCCCAAGAATAAGAAACATCAAGGCAGTGAATTACTAGGAAACAACTACAACACTTGCCTTGACAGTCTGCCAAAATAATACCCTCTCTGTCCCCCAAAAAGTAGTCCATCTTTACTTATTTGTCCGTCCCAAAAAAATAGTCTGATTGCCAAAAGTATACTGTAATTTAGGAATGGTACATATATGTATAGATCTCTCCTTAAAATGAGTGCAAGGTACTATGAGATTTTTTTTTTTGGAACTGAGGGAGTACTCCATTACTGAAATGTAGTTTAGCTATGATCACATCTACATATGTGATACACCGCCAACTACGATAATGTTACAAGAGCTGAACTTTATCATGTTCATCAAACACTTCCTAACATCACAAAAAGAAACTCATAAAAAAGAAAATGCTTAAGACCTTAAGGACTTAACAGAAGCTGTTTGATTGGAACTTAAGGACAATTGAACTGCATATGTAGCTCACTCTACCTGATAAATCTGAAGGGCCACTTGGTGCATGCAGAGCCTGGCTAGAATCTTTGCAGGCTTTCATCTTTTCTGAAGGCGAGCCACTGTATTTACTTAATACATGAGAGAGAGAGAGAGAGAGAGAGAGAGAGAGAGAGAGAGAGAGAGAGAGAGAGAGAGAGAGAGAGAGAGAG
>JAOWAN010051243.1:0-13591 GCA_028566635.1 Lobelia cardinalis
CATAGAAACCAGTTCATTGGCTGATTTGAAATTTGCAGTTGGTCCTGTTGTCTACTTTGCATCAATATATAACACATCAATATATCGAAACTGTAATAATGTCTTCAAGGATATTGTGTTGTCCTTAAAGTTCAAGGATATTACGTAGTCCTTAAAGTGTTTACCTTTTCAGACCTGGAGTCTACAAGGAATAGAAGAGTATTAAAGACACAAAATGATGTACATACTCTATGCACTTATACGATACACGGATAAAGCTAGTACATTTGTTCTAAAAGCTATTTCCAGGTGTGCTTGTATACGCTTATATATTCAAGTTTTGAACTGAAGATCAAGTGCAGCTTATAGAACTTCATATCAAAAAATGCTAAAGACTATTTTAAAAAGGCAAACAGGGAGCATGGAATCTTATTCTAAACCAAGGGAGGGTATATCATATGCCTGTAAAAATACCCAAATCACAAGTTTCAAACTAAAAGATTAACTTAAAACTATTCCCAGAATGCCAACCAAGAATCTCTTGAATACACCTTTTTGCGATAAACTGATTCCCAGATTATTCCCAGATGAGTCTCGTGTGAGATCACACGAGATGAGTCTCGTGTGAGCTTACACGAGACACATCTCGTGTAAGCTCACACGAGATGCTCTCTGCAATCTCACACCACCCAGTTCTTTCAAGTTACAAAAATATAAAAATTCCAGCTTCATTGAATGACTTTTTAAGGTTCCAAAAGCTTAAAGTGCTCACATTTTTGACTAAACCAGACAATGAACAAGTTAAGGGAGTTAATCAATATAAGAATGTAAAATTAGGTTTTAAAACAAATTACCTTCTTTACGGGCACGGTGGTAGAAGAGCAGCCGGCGGCCATGGCAGCGGCGACAGCGCCTGCAGGAACTTTGGGCATTTTAACTTTCGCCATTTGTGTCGTGTGCGTCGTCGTGTGCGTCGTCGTCTGAGAGAGAGAGAGCTAGGGTTCTGTGCGAGAGAGAGGAAGAGGGAGAGTTTGAGTGAAATGAAAAAAAACGTATAAAAATGGGTATTTCGATAATTTACTTGATTCCCTGTATTTTGGTTCCCTGTATATAAATGTATCCGCTTAATTGGGAGAGTAATATAATTTGCCTTTTTGGTGGGTCTAAACGTTAACTAAGCTGCCTGCTAGGAACTTAGGCAAATTTTGGAAATTGTTTACATGGAATGGTCAACACGGAACTTCAAACATCATCTATGATATTGAGCACTCCATCATCATTTCGTAAGTATGTATGCATTCATGTCTTCCCCAAAATGGCTCGCAAAAGTCTCTCAATTTTCATGCTAATTCTAACACTAGCAACTGTATCGCCATTACCATTCTTGAAGCAAGGTACACAAAACACACACACACACACACACACACACACACACAAAACTGAAACCCCCATGCTTATCCTGGATTCAGACAGTCAGACACCATTAAGGGAATTTTTGTTTGATTTTTCTTTTTTGTCATTTATTATTGATTCACTGATTTTTTTTGTAATCTTAGTTTTTGTAGTTTCGGGAACAACACTTACGATAGCCAACAACTGCAGCGAGACAGTATGGCCGGCGATTTACTCCACCAATCCAAACGCTTCGCCGTCGTTGCAACCCATTTCGGGATTTACCCTGCAGAGAGGCCAGTCTTTCAGCTTAGACGTGCCATCCAATTGGGTCGGCAGGATATGGGGTAGGACACTCTGCAGCACCCAGAACTCCAATTTCACCTGCGTCACAGGAGATTGCGGCTCCGGGAGGCTAGAATGCGCCGGCGGCACCGACGTTCCACCCGCCACCACGCGGGTTGAGCTCTCCGTCGGCAGCGTTAACGGGAGAGACTTTTACGATATAACGCTGGTGGACGGGTTCAATCTTCCGATGCTGGTGGCCCCACAGGGCAGGGCGTCTTCTAACTGTTCAAGCTCGGCGTGTTTGTCGGATATTAACGCGGTGTGCCCGCCGGAGTTGATGCTTAATGGAACCGCCGGTGGTGGTGTGGTGGCGTGCAGAGGCGCGTGTGGAGCACTTCAGCAAGATCAGTACTGTTGCCTTGGGGCGAATAATACTAGGGCTACATGCGGACCAACATCGTACTCGCGGGTGTTCAAAACTGCGTGTCCTGATGCTTATAGTTACCCGTTTGATGACGATAATAGTACGTTCGTGTGTGCAGGCGCTGATTATGCTGTTACCTTCTGCCCATTAAACACAAGGTGCAACGTTTGCATAAAATCCCCCTAAATCAATTTTATTTATATGACCTGTTGTTCTTATTTGAGCTTTAATTTGCTTATGAGATGGGATAATTGCGAGTATTTGCTTTGATTTGGGTTCAAGTATTTGGAAGTGGAGTAGTAGTATTCCTTATGATTTATGTGGTCCTCTGTCACTCCTCTCATCATGTGATGCTGGATTGTTTGCATTATTAGTATAGAAGTTTGTCAAGCCAGGAATGGGTCAAACCAAGAAAATTCACAGAGAGATGGTAATCGTTTTTTAGTTTGCTACCAGCTTCGCTTTTGTTGTTACTTTTCTGACTCTTTAATCCTTAAAGTCAATGGAGGCTTTCTAAAGAACATGTTTGTTGCAATTATTAACTTTTGGATATTAGATGCCAACCATGTTAAGAACATGTTAAGCGCTATTAAATGTACATTTTGGTTTGAAAATGTCTTTAAGAGCAAGGGAAAAAAGAAAAGAAGAAGAAGCACTTTAAACCTGATTAGATCCTTGATTTACTGTGTCTAGTTAAGAGATAATAGAGTAGACAATGATCAATAGTGTCAATTAAGGGTACATTGATAATATTAAGGGGACTTCGTGAACTCACCAATTGTTGGAGAGCAATCACACGCATTTAAGTGAGTTTTATGGAAAACTGTTTATCTGGAATCATAACATCAGACTGTACTAATCTTTTCTGTTTATCCCCATTTTAAAGGTTAAACGAAAGTGGAGTAGTTAGTCCATCTTCCCCGAATTGCACCTCATCCAACTGCACCGGAGACGGCATTACACCCAAGACAGGTATGCAACTTTTCACAAGAAAATGGCTAGCACTAATTGCGTGTACGTAAAGTCTATATTCAATGATAGAAATTCAACTGTGAAAACAGTGATCATATATACTTCTAGACAATCATCAAAATACAAAAACCAAAATCGTGGTATTTTATATGGGAGATAAGTTGCTTCATACTACTGAAGAGTACTACTACCTCCAAACGCATAGTTCAGCTGGTATGGGGTTATTCTAGCTTAACCAAAGTTTCTGAGTTCGATTACCAGGAACACAATTAAAACTTGATACTGATAGCTCACCACCCTTGACTTCGTCTGCTTTTCAATTGAGCTGATTGGAAACGTTTCTTCTTAAATAATTGGCGCAGCTGGAAAGAATTTATGTTTTAGGTATGCATTTCATTCCTGTACGTATATGTACTCTGGTATCGATGTAGCTCTGGTTAGGAGTACCTGGTTAGTAGTATCCAATGTACCATATAAAGGTATATGTTTGTACTCTGGTAGCATTACGGGGAAAATTTCCTGGCTTTGAGGTGCTTCTGCAACTAAGTGGTTTCCGCTTCTCGATTTTGTTTCTGTCTGATGTATTCTTTCCTTTTCTTCTTGCAGGCTCGGGAACCCTTAAACTCCCTTTGAAGATCGGTATAGGTAACTTTAACCTACATTAATATCTCAATACTAGTATTAATTTTCTCCCGTGGATGTGAATGGTCAATTCTCGTGTGTATTTGAATAGTCAAACAAATGCAGTGTGCTTTAAACACCATCACTCTCACATTATAACCATTATTTCGCTTCAAGTCCTCACTAGTAACTCTATTTTAGGGATTGGAGCTGCTTTAATTGGAATACTGTTTGTCTGCTCCATATTATACTATAGAACCAGGAAGTCTTCATCCTCAGCATTAGTGGCATTCTGGAAGCGGAATACAGCACGTGATGAGAAAGTTGAGGCGTTCATCCTACAGTATGGAGCATCTACTCCAAAAAGATATAGGTACGCAGATATTAAGAAAATGACCAACTCATTCAAAGATCAACTGGGTCAAGGTGGCTATGGGAGTGTGTTTAAAGGAAGGCTAACAGATGGACGTCTTGTGGCAGTGAAAGTTTTGAATGCATCCAAAGGGAATGGTGAGGAATTTATAAATGAAGTTGCTAGCATGGGGAGGACTTCTCATGTTAACATTGTCAGTCTCCTGGGCTTTTGTTACGAGGGTCGAAGAAGAGCTCTTATATATGAGTTTATGCCGAATGGATCCCTAGACAAGTTCATAAACAGTAGTAATCCATTACAAGCTGATCAATATCTTGGGGTGGAAAAACTATATGATATTGCACTTGGAATAGCCCGAGGATTGGATTACTTGCACCGGGGATGCAACACCCCTATCTTGCATCTGGACATTAAGCCACAAAACATCCTTCTTGATGAAGAGTTTTGCCCAAAAATAGCAGATTTTGGGCTTGCTAAACTCTATAACAAGAAAAAGAGTAATGTATCCATGTTGGAAGCAAGAGGTACTATTGGGTATATTGCTCCAGAAGTATTCAATAGAAACTTGGCCGGAGTCTCTCACAAATCTGATGTATATAGCTATGGAATGATGCTAATAGAAATAGTTGGAGGAAGAAATAATAATAATGCTCAAGCAGATCGCAGTAGTGAGATATATTTTCCAAATTGGATTTACAAACGGCTTGAGTTTGAAGAAGACCTACAATTACAGGGTACAATGACGCAGATGGAAAATGAAATTGCAAGGAAGATGATGTTAGTAGGTTTATGGTGCATACAAACTGATCCATCACAACGACCAGCTATCAATAAGGTGATTGATATGTTGGAAGGAAGCATGGACGCGTTGGAAGTCCCACCAAAACCCTTTTTCTCTTCTCCGTTGCAGTCAACAACAAATACATCTTCAACATTTAGTGTATAGTTAGTCATTTTTACTGTTTTACTATTTATAATTTTTTGGTGAAAAAGAAATGCCACAGAGACGTTTTGGGGAATGCTATCATGCTACAATTGGGTCCCTACGTAAGTACAGTCTCAATGCTAAGCAAGTCGAATAAGTTATCTACCATAGTATTTCTGGGAAAAGGAAAAATTCTTTCGGGCAATGATCGCTCGAGGCCCTTGGTGCTATATCAATCCAATGATCCTGAAGACGATGATCATGTGATTGTCTTTCTGTCTGTTGATCCCTTAATTTTCTGAAACATGCCATGGTTTGGTGGTCGGGTGAGGTGTAAGAATGCCTGGCTACTGGTATTGGCTGCTGCAGTTTGGTATGTATTGAAGGTTAGAAATAATTGGTTTATTTGTGAAGGAAGTATCATCCTTTTGAAGGTTACTGAGGAAGTTATTAACCTGAATATTAGTACAGAGTGTTTGTAAGAACCATTATTGTAATTTTAGTGGTAATGTTGTCTCTTTGCTTTTGCTGGGGTGATCTCGTGTACTTTTATCTTCTGGTCTCTGTTTCTGTTCTTGGGTATTTTATAAATCCCAATCCATTTCTACAACATCTTGGAGTGGAATACATGAAATTCGTGTTAGAGTTATGGCACATCGTTTGTGGAAGGGGTTGATGCTAGTTATATAAGTGTAAGGAAAAGCCCAACTTTTAGGCTAGCTTTTGGGATGGGAGAGGCTCGAACCGCACAAGAAAATAGAAATACCAGGATTAGCACCATTACAAATGGTATAAGAGCATGTAATGTGTAAGGTAGGCGCATCCTTCTTGAGCAGAACAGAATCATTGGGACAGGAGATGCGGGTTTGGGGTTGTCCTTGGTGATAATATTGATCCTGAATCCTGAAGAGGATGATCACTCATAGTTACAAGAAGAAAACATGGGAGCCGAAACAAGCAGCAAACACAGGGATACAAATCATCCTACAAACCGGCTCATCGAAAAAGTTTTACAAGCACATTCATCGTTCAAGTATATCCTACATCGCATCGTATCACAGTTACAAGTACATCATCTACATCGCGTATGAATATCCATCTTTCTTCGCTTCCGTTCGTTTATTTCATTATACACAGATTCAGGTATTCAGGTCAGAACAATCGTGCAATCATTATGCTGTAAAGAGAGCACATTTATAGTGCAAATTAGTAGGGCTAAAACAAATCAATGAAAGAATATAGCTCATACGAAATGACTAGCCGAAATTCGCAAGATCAGCTTAGATTATATTAGTACATATCAAACAACTTCCCGGAAGTTAGCCACTGGAATTCGATGAAGTTGAGGTGCTATTCCACTTGACAGCCACAGAATCCGGTGAAAGAACTTGTGTGTTATGCTTCAACAAAGCAGCATCATCTCGGGATATTTCCAAGTCCTCTGGCTTTCTTCTGTCCTTATCCTCACTCTGAATACCCCTCAAAACCTCCAATACCTCTTCCATTGTCGGTCTCATTTCCCTCTCGTTTTGCAGACACTGGAATGCCAATTCTGCCACGGAACTGATCATCTTCCTCACCGAGTTATCCGTTTCATACCCGAGAGACGGATCAACAAGCTCGTCCAGCGCGTGGCTTCTTATCTTGTTAATGGCCATGTTGGACAAGTTGATCTCGTGGCGATGCCTCGTTATATCCACAGCAGGCTTTGATGATATGAGCTCTATCAGAACCACCCCGAAGCTGAAAACATCGCTCTTGCAAGTGAGATGATAGCATTCATGATACTCGGGATCTACGTATCCTGGTGTGCCCTGTGGAGCTGTCGAGACATGGGTCACATCGAGTGGGAAGAGGCGAGACAACCCGAAATCAGCTACTTTGACACAAAAGTTGTTGTCTAGGAGGATGTTGTTGGTCTTCACGTCTCGATGTATGACCTCTGAAGCGTGGAGATATGCCAATGCGTCCGCTGTTTCAACAGCAATACTCATTCGTGTAGTCCACGAAAGCAAGTCGGGTTTAGCATGGTCACCATGAAGATGATCTGCAACCGTGCCATTAGGAACAAACTCATACACAAGTAGAAGCTCACGGCCATGATGAGTGGTGCAACCATAGAGGGAGACGAGGTTTTGGTGGCGTAAGCGTGCTAGGATCTCAACCTCATTCATGAATTGCTCAACCCTCTTGTAGTTGTTCTCGTATAACCGCTTCACGGCCACAGTCCTCCCATCTTTAAGCTTGCCTAAGTCCACGGATAAATAACCAGGATTGAGGGAATGTCAGAAAGACCCGAAACTATGTTTATATATAGCTTAAATCAGCAAGATTCATTCATCATTCTACACATACCTTGGTAAACTGTTCCGAACCCTCCATCTCCAAGTTCATTCTTTGGATCAAAGTGGTGTGTAGCTTTCTCGAGCTCGCTGTATTTGAAAATGTGTACTCCCTGATAAATTCCGGCCTTTTCAATATCTCTTGTTGAAGATGGATACGAAGAACCACGCGAAAAGTGAGATGAGCCAGGGTAACGTTTTTGCCTCCGGCGAAAATAGAAAAACATGAGAAACATAGTGACCAAGATGAAAAAAAGGACTGCAGCGCCTGTAGAAAACGAACATATTAATCAATCCAATATATACATACAAATAGATATACAAAATCGATACTAGCAAAGAGAAATTACCTATTGCATACTTCCGTTTGTGACTCCTTCTCCCTGCATTCGAAAGTGCTAAATATCATAACCAGATTCATATTCGAAGCATTATATATAAACATCAAGCAGGTAATAGAGATCAATGGCATTCTGACATTTCTATTTTGTCCTGACAAGCCTTTGATCAGCAGATGAAGGATTTAAGCTAAAATGTGATGGAAATTGAACTAAAGAGAGAAGTGGCATGGTTTGGCTTGAGAGAAAAAAAAGCTTTGTTTTGGAGATTCTCACCATTTTTGGCACCCCATTGCAAGACAAACCCCTTTCTCAAAATCTGTGTGTAATTCATTCTTAGTAAGATACTGATATCATCGCCAGAAACTGGCGCATTAACCACGCGTTGGCACGACTCTGTGGGATAATTCATTTCCACAAGTTCCGGATGAAATACAGCAAAAGAGTGATAGGAATTGTCGCTAGAACAATCAACAGAGTAATATTGCTCGTGCTCGTAATGAAAAGGACAGTTGTAGAAGAAGAACAGATCAGCGTAGGTGTCGGTATAGGCGAAAGGACTAGTGCTTCCACTTATGGTAAAATTATGCATAGGAGTTGGGCATGTATTACTTTCATCGTACACTTCAGAATTCGCGAGCAGGATGGACTTATTCACGTAAAAGATATCCTTAACGATGTAATCGTCGTTGGAAATCCTGAAAATTGGCTTATTGTTGGTGCAGGTGATGTTGAATCCAGGGGAGCCACAGTGGGACTCTTGCTGTTGAGGAATCCAAAAAGGGTGGCTTATTTTCGGCCCTTCCCCACATTCCACAGGCTCACAATCGTCGGCTTTCGAGCTTTTTGATGAAGATTCAACAAGTGAAGCAGTGATCAAGATGATGGTGATCATCAAGAAAACCTTGCAAGATTTCTTGAAGATGATCATCCAGTTGGTTTTGAGATCCATTTGAGACCAAGAAGAGAGGTATTGAGTAGGAGGGAAGCATTGGGATGAAAGAAAATACGATGAAGATGAAGTTGGTTTTATGGTCTATGTATGTATAATAATACTCTCTCTCTCTCTCTCTCTCTATATATATATATATATATATATATATATATATATATATATATATATATATAGAGTGTAGCTTTGTAAAGAGTAGAATACAAACCTTTAATTTGTTTTGGATGATGGTTAACAAGGTTTGAAATAGAGTGTTTTAGAGAAGAAAGACAAACTATTGGTTCAAGCAACAGTCAAACAAATAAAATACATTTCTTTCTGAAAATGAAAACTTTTGACTTATGTACAACAGTAATATGATTGTGGTTAGATGATATAATCATATGCAATGATGGTAAACACAAATTTCTTTAGGGTAAAAGTTGACCAAGTCATGTAGCTTACTGACAAGATGTAATCTCAATTATGGTCAAGAGAGAGAAATTATGGTTGTTTAATTATAGATCATAATAGGACTATATACTTTAGAAAGAAACTTTTGATTGTCATAGGTTAAGAAATCTGTCTGTAATTGTAACGGTAATTAATATGGTATAAACATGATTAGGACTATGATTAGAAAATTCAATGAAAGGACCTAATTGCGGGTTTAATTTCATTTGGGCATGACACATCAAGCTTCTTGGAAGGAAATTAATTGAGTATGAAAAGAAAAAGATAAACCGAAAATTTGGACTTGAGTCCATTTGTAAAAGAGTGAACAAGCAGCAAGAAAACATCAGGCCTTGTAAGAGTGACGTCTATGTTTACTTTGAATGTCGAAAATACCCTTGGACTTGGAGGACACAAATTTGGCGAATATTAGAGATCAAGGGCCATGCTGCACTAATTGAGTAAAAGAAATTTTTACTCAATCTGTGTGACATTTCATTGTATATGGAAACCAAGGAGAAATCCCATTTTATAGAATTCGAATTTAATGTCCTACTTGGTGTCTCATCTCCTTTCCCACATCTCTTAAATATTGACACATATTCCATTAACTAGAATTTTAAAATTTAGGGTCATCTTTTAAACGGCTAGAATGGAGTTTTAGAAAGATAGAACAGAAAATGGAACACCAAATAAGACAGAAGATCCGAACTCAATTTTATGTCCTAGGACTAGGATTTTGCAGGAATTTTCTATCTGGATTTTCAAGTTTCAAACCTCTCTATTTAGATCCCTAGATTCTCAAGTTGGGATTTTATGAGTCCTACCGTCAATTTCATTAGCCTTTGTCAGTTAGTTAGATGCAATTGAACACAAAAACTCTGCAAATGAATTTTTTTACGAGTTTTGAAATCTTATATGTTTGGTTGGAGGTAAATTTGAGGGGTTGAAAATGATGAGGAAAAATAGGAGGAGTGTATTCATTTTCACTTGTTTGGCAGGAGTGAAAATGAGAGGGAGGGAAAAGTATAGAGAATGAAAATACTTCTTCTTTAATAAAAATTCCCACCCCCTCCCAAAACCGGAGTGAAAATAGAACCCTTCAATTTTCTCTTATTCAACCAAACATCAAGAGGAAAAATATTTTTCACCCTCCGTAAGGTGAAAATTAAATAGTCTTATTTTCTACTCCTATTTTTCACCTCTCCAATCAAACGAATCATTAAAAATAAAATTTAAATGATATTTTTTAACATTATATATTTGAAAAAAATCTCTTAAAAACATCATAAAGTAAAATATTGTGAAAAAAGAAATAATGATTTAAATATAAGTAAAATAAAATAGAGAAGTACCAATTAGGCAATTATAACTAGGGGAGGCCATTTGTGGAAAGAGAAAGTGACAGTATTTGGAAATGGGAATATGAATAGAGTGGACGACTTTGAGAGGAGAGGGGGACGTTGGGTCGCATTTGCCGCGTTAGTTGGACCGACAAGCTTTGAAAAAAACTGAGAGACGAGAGAGAGAGAGAGAGAGAGAGGAATGCTGAAAGCAATTGGTAGGATGGAAGGAAATGGAAACCATTGCCCCATTCTCACACACGCGTGTACGGAAATTAACCCAACCCCCCCCCTCCCACTACCATTTAGGGACAAAATAATCAATTATTTTTCTTGACCAATTAATTTACGAAGATTTTCTTAATATTATTGAGAAATTATAAAAATAATTATAAATTATTTCAATAATATTTCGGTAATTAAAAATCAAATTCAAAATCGAAAAGGTAATAATAAATGTCAAGTTATTGATCAATATTATTGAAAGGGGATTTTAAAAGCACATTTACACGGGCCTAACTCTGAGCCCATAAACTGGGCTGACTGAAGCTGTGACCCAAATGAAACCGTCCATGATATTTATGGACCGGCCACATGAACAAGCCCAATTCTAATCTTTAATTAATCAACCAAAAATAATTAAAATGTAGTACTATTTTCCAACCCAGCCGCCGAAAACAACAAAACCGTTGACTGAAATTTCAATGAACTACGAAATTGATGCACCTTTACCAATTTGGAGTTTTTATTTTAAATGATATCTCATCTGTTATTTTTATATAATTTTTTAAAAATTAGTATGTAAGATGAATAGGAATCAGCACCATAATGTGTAGAATTCAATTTCGTAAATTCTGGATGCACGTCCTATCGGAGTTGAAGTTTAACCATTTTTTTTAATTGACACATGTTATAAGTTTATTAAAATTTAAAATTTCAGCATTAACTTTTAAATATATGAGATGTGATTTAAAAAAATAGAAAGAAACAAAAAATCACACGTCAAATAGAAGATCAGGTTTAGGAGATCAGCTTCGTGCACATTTGCAATTATGCTATGTGCATTATAATTATGTTATATGGAGTGTTTAGGTACTCCTTGCTCATATAGTGCCTTAATGTACATAAAAATTATAAAATATTCATATAGCATAATTATAATACACATAGCATAATTAGTAATACACATAGCATAATTAGTAATACACATACAGATTATATGTGCATAATTTATAACTTTTATGTGCATTATGATACTCCTAATACTGACACTCCGTATAATTTTCGATCAAAGATTTATTGAATATCACCGACTTTTCTATTCAGATAAATGTGAATTTGAGACGCCATTTTTTGTCTTTCTTTCTATAAACTATCAATTTCCTTCGCCGGATAAGTACTCCCCCAACTTTGACTTACTTCTTCAAACAAAATAAACTTTGACTTCTTATAAACATACAAAGAAAAATTGCAAATTAACCCTTGTTCAAATATTAGACTATTTAAGTTAATGTTGGTCCCTAGTTAACGGAGAAATGCTCGCTGAAAAAAATGAAAAAGGGGACATGATCGTTTGTTGCAATAACATAACAAAAGTTGAGAGAAAGAAGATCGGAGAGCGAAATATTAAGGGGGTTCAATCAAAATTTTTCATTGGACTCGGAGAAGAAGTGGATATGACTAACGCCTTGCTGGAAATTGGAGCCATCAATGGCAGGATTTTTGCTGCCGAAGGGTGGCCGCCCCCTGCCTCCGCCAATGTTTTGGGGTGGGTGGGTGGGGGGGGGGGGTGTGTAATGTGATAGGGCTAAAGCTTATAAGAATTGGTGGAATGACATGGTCACGATATCAAAGTGCCCAATACTATTAGATTGACATATACGAAGGAGAACGAACAGGGTCAATAGGAAAGGAAATTTATGGACCGACCCCATCATTAGCACCCCGAGACCCCAATGATGCTTTCGGCATTTAAGGGTCATGGGCAGACCACAAAACCCCCATCATCTTTTACAAATTTGTATTTTTTTTTTGTTATAAATTATCTCATCTTTTTTTCTTTTTTAATTTTTAAAAATAAAGTGTATTATAAAGTAATTTAAAATTTAAAAATTTATTTTAAATATGTAAGATAAAGTTTTAAAAAAACTAACAAATAAAATAAAATATCATACAAAATAGAAGATTCGAAGTCGCATTTAGGAGATCAGCTTCGCGATACTATGGTTGTGTTTAGATGAGTGATTTATTAATTTGGTTTTTGAGTTTTTGTAATGATTATAATAAAAAGTAAGAGAGAGATAGAGAGAAAAAGTGTGGGATCAATGAGAAAGAAAAATCAAAAATCAGAAATCATGGATGAAAATCAGGCACAAGAACACAACCTATACATTTGAAATTTTGAAGCAGTCAGTCAAAGATTTATGGCACATCACTGACTTTTCTTTTCGGATAAATGTGAATCTGAGACGCCATTTTTTTCTATAAACTATCAATTTCCTTCTCCAATTAAGTACTCCCCCCAACCAACCATCCAAATGTTATCTCTCTCTCTAAACTTTGACTTCCTTTTTTTCACAAAATAAACTTTGACTTCTTATAAACATATAAAGAAAATTCAGCAAACAAATGTTCAGTATCAATCTTATGAACATTATACGGTAGATAGCACATACGTACGTACTTGTGACCTAAATGCAAGATTTGATACTTACCCAAAAAAAAAAACTTCATGGAATTGAAAAGCACATACCTAATTATATATTTATGACCAATGATTTAGAATATGCACACCTGATTTACGACAGGCACGGGCTTCAATCTCTTGATCACCCTCGCAAACGCAAGTACGCGCAGTCGTATTGGTCCCGGACCAACACAACCCACTCGATCTCTGACACGCGGCACAAGCCTCTACATCAAATTTGTACTCAACCGGAAAACCCTCTCCCAACAATTCTCTCAGCGAAATATTATTTCCACTCTCCTGCATTAATTCCTCCTCGGCCATTCGAAGAACCGGAACTGTAACGTTCACATCACATGACCTCAACTCATTATTCGACCAGGACGATTCGTTCAAATAGTAACCATTCGTATCTCTCCCATCCATGGAGCATGTGATTCTATTCCTATCCGGAGTTTGACCAACACCAAATGGACAAGAATAGTACAGATTGAGAAATTGGACCGCTCCCGGAGCGTAGCTAA
>JAOWAN010051282.1:0-13587 GCA_028566635.1 Lobelia cardinalis
GACTAACTCGACAAAAACTTAATAGGTTAGGGATCAAAAAGGGTGTTTTCCCATTAGAAGAAAGAACACTCTCTCCCCTCCCCCTCTCTCTCTCTCTCTCCCTAGGTATGCCACATGGCAGCCTCATTTGTTCTTCTATTTTCTTTTTACTTTCTCTTCTCTCGCTCTCTCTCTCTCTCTCACACACACACTAATTATACAATTTCTTTTATCAATTATACTTGTTTGTTATTAATTTAGTTATCTTTTAGTTAATCAAATTAAGTAACAATTAAAAATGTACTGTATGTAATAATTAAAATAATATGATTGATATTATAACTATTTTTTACAGAGAATATTTTAACTACTCATCGGTTTTGTTATCTTTTAACTTGACAAAAGGACACTTTTTTATTTTTTTCAGGGAATCAAGGGGTGGCTCAGTGGTAGAGTCGAACTTTACAAAATGTAAGGTCTCAGGTTCGATCCCTTCCCATGTCCCCTTGTGGCCAAATTTTTTTTTTTTAAGTAACTAATTTCAATTATATACCCTTATATAACCTTTTTGGCATAATTTTGTTCCCTCGTGTTTTTTTTTTACATAATTAAATTCATTATAATAATAAATAATAAATTAATATTTTATATTATATTTTATATTAGAATTAATTTCATTTTAGACCCTGGTGTTTTCATGAGCTCACAAAACAAGCCCTTCGCTTTTGAAAATTATCAATTAAGTTCTAATGTTCAAATTTTGTTCTGAAATTGGCCATTTTGGACGGTTTTCGTTGAAATTAAATGGAAGTCATGGCATGTGCAATTCACATGACTATTTGATGGACATTTAGGTCATTTTTCCTAAAAGTGAACCTTAGGACCGAAATTGAGGTATTAAAAGAAAAAACCCATTAAACCCAATCGTCCCCCAACCCCTCCCCCTCCCTTACGACCCCTGGCAGAGTTAGAGAAACGGATCGTTCTTCTCCGACTCCTGCCACCTCGTCCTTGTCCTCTCCCTCTCACTCTCTTTTCGCTTCTTCGGCCACCTTAATCCAGATCCATTGTACAGTATCAAAAATCCTTTGAGAACCCCCCATCCCTTCCCAAAAAATAACACACCGGCACCATGGATCTATCTTTCTCTCTCTCACTTCCCCCGCCCATACTGTCTAACCATTGAACTCAACGACAAGCTCAACCATCAAGCCCTAAATCGATGTCGAGCTCAACCATCGAGCCCTAAATCGAACTCGATTGCGAGATCAACCTACGGCAGTTTCTTCCAACGGTGTTAAGTTCTCTCTCTCTCTCTCTCTCTTTCTCTCCCTCTCTCCCCATTTATGGGTTTCAAGTAACAATTCAAGAACTACAAAATCAAAAAAATAAGAGAGTGATTGTTGTTATAAAGGTTTCTTATGATTGGAGTTTGAAATTTGAATTTGCAGGCGGTTGGATGTATTGGTTTTGGTTTTGAAATTTGAATTTCTCACGCCTGAACAAAACCAAGGAATTTCCCCCAAAATTCTTTTGAGGTTAAGCATTTATGTTTTTGGTTTTATGGGTTTGATTTGTGGCTACGTGTGGTGAGGACATGGAGGAGCTCTGTGTCATCGATGAGAAAATCTGGGTTAATTTTGGATCTCCAAAGCAACATTCATTTTGTGTTGAAGCTTAGGTTTAGAGAGAAAATTAGGGATGGGAGACGATTGAAGGCGGCATGTGTGGTGGCGTTAAACTTGGTGTTTGTGATGAGGCTTTGTTATGGAAGTTTTGGTGAGGGGGAAAGGGTAGCAAGTGGTGGTGGTGTTAAATCAGGTTAGAGGATGGTGGCGAAGGTGCGATGGCATTGGTGACGGGTGTCAATTGGTGGTGTCGACAGAGATTGAGCCGGTGGTGGTGGGATAGATTTAGGTAATTTCAATTGGGGTTAGGTAATTTTGTAATCTTTAATTTTGTTTAATTTGTAATTATTTAAAATTTTTAATATTTATAGTAATTTTAATAATTAATTATATTATAACATAATTATAGAATATTATAAATATTTTAACATAATTTTATTAATTTTAATTTAAACCCTATAGTTTATTACGGAGAAAAAAAGACTTAAATGCCCATGAAAAACTTACGTGTTTTGCACGTGAGCCTACTTTCGTTACTTTTTGACGTTTTTCGTCGAAAATGACTCATTTTACAATATAAAAAATTTTAATATTAAGATTTAAATTACAATTTCTGAAACTAAGAAGTTGTTTATAAGCTTACGAAATATTAGAACTTTAAATGAGATTAATCATTCAAATTATGGCGTGGGATATGTGCTAGTGGAGTTAACAAAGACCACATGTTGCATGCATAGAGCTTAAACAAGTAGAAGCAAAACCATACAACAAAACAAAACAAAACCAAACCAAACCCAACCCGGCCCCGCCCCCCCCCCCCCCCTAACTCTCTAAATATATACATGTACTGATGTACACTTTATATATATGAGAAAGAGATAGAAAAGAGGAGAGAGAAAGTGAGAGAAACAACACCACCATCAAACACCGATAGCCGCAACGCAAAATCAAAAATAAATAAATTGTAGAGTGCTACTACTACTCCATTTTCCCTCACATTCCCCCATTATTTCACACACACACACACACACACTATCCATCTTCTCAACCCTAATTCGATTCAATCCGTTTTCTCTCATTTTCATTTTTTTTTTCTCAATCCCTAAAAATTTATTTTTAACAGCAGCTTTAGCCTCTAGATAAGGTACAGAAAAAATGACATCTGAAATTCCAGTGAAGAAGATCTGACACACACAGACGATCGAGTCGTACAATTTGATTATTTGATTGTTGAATGTGCAGATTCTTCAAGCATTCCTCCCCGATCATTCCGATTTTCATGTTTTTTTCAGGTATGATCTATTTTTCTCTTTTATTTTGGCAGATAAATGAAATGTATGAGAGTGTTCATAGTCTGATTGATGATCGGTTGTAGGTGTATTCATCATCCGATAGAATTTGATTTTTGTTCGAACTTTGATTATCTTTTTACTTTTTTTTTCTAGTCTGATTTTGATTTTTATCTGATGTTTTATTGATCTTTCCGTGCAATTTTTTACAGTTCCAGCCTTGCAATTTTTATCTGTGTTAAGAAGGATTGGGAAGAATCATTTCTTATGTGATTTATAGTGGAATAAACTGGGGTGGATATGTGTATGTTGTTACTTTGTTTTTGATTGAAAGAATCAAAATTTTTTTAAGCTTTCAATGTGGAATCTTTATCAACACTTACTAATCTGCAGTTTGCCAAAAATAGGTACTTCTCAGGTACATTGCTTTTTAAGTAAGCTACTTTTTGTTCTGTTATTTGTTTTGATTTTGTCGTCGGGTGATAACTCTGTAATAGGTAATTTTTCTGCAAGTCTTTTTCTTTTTCCTGCTTATGGAATTAAAATATTTGATATCAATGCTTTGGGTTAATAGCTTCTTGCGCTACTTTGCACTGTTCATCCAGTGTTATAATTATATCCAGTGTTCTTGCGTGTTGTGTTTGATTATTTTAGATGGTTTCCAATTAGTATATATATATATATATTTTCCTTTTGATGTAGCTTATTGAAGATCTGAAGGAACAGTGTGGGAAATGAGTGGGATATAATTTGCATGGGTGACGATGCCACAGCTGCGAAGTGGAGCACGGAGATCAAAACGGATCGGTGATCTTCAGCCTGCCACTCAACCTGCTGATAACGCGGAAAACATTCTCTCACCCGCCCAAAACAGAACTAGGAGGAAAGTTGGAGGAAGAGGCAGGGGTGCTAATGCCACAGGTGTAGCCAAAGGGCCTACTGCTGCAACACCTGCGAGGCCGCCGGCTGGTAGAGGTAGAGGGGTTAGATTGATAGATTTGGACCCAGAGCCTCCTTGCGAGGTACTTCCCGACGCCGCTGCGGTTGGTGCTGGTGAACCAGTTATTAATAGGATAGAAGGAGCTGCAGATAAAGGTATCGCAATGGAAGGTGGCAGTGCAGACAAAATAATGGGAGTTGATGAAGATGGAAATGCGACGCCCGTGCCTGAAAGGGTATTTTCCTGTTTGTCATTTATCACTTTCCGAATTATCTCTTCTTTTAGAAATTCTATAAATGTGTAACAACAATGGTTGGATGTGAAAGCGCCAATAGTTATTCCAGTTTTCTTTCTGAAATTGCCTTTATTTAGCATATATCTAATTGTGGTTTTTGTTAACCTTGTCATTAATCTAGGAGTAATCTAATGTGATTTCCGCACCATGTGTGTTGCAGGTACAAGTAGGCAATTCTCCTGTATATAAGACAGAAAGAAAGTTGGGTAAGGGTGGGTTTGGTCAGGTTTATGTCGGCAGAAGGGTTAGCGGAGGTACCGAGAGAACAGGACCTGATGCTATTGAGGTACTCTTGGAAACATAAAAAACTGTTCATGAAGTTTATGGTAGGCATTATTATTATATCAAAGATATATCTTGCAGGTTGCGTTGAAGTTTGAGCACCGAAACAGTAAAGGTTGCAACTATGGCCCTCCTTATGAGTGGCAAGTGTACAGGTGAGCTCCATGCCCTAAATGTTGAAATGAACATCTTCCTCTTTGTTTTTCTCTTTAAATAGAAAGGGAGATTATTGAAGTTGTGATCTGATGGTCTGCCTTTTGATGTGGATAAGTACACTTAACGGCTGTTATGGGATTCCTTGGGTTCACTACAAGGGCCGGCAAGGCGATTTTTACATTCTGGTGAGGTTTCATTTGGATATTCTTTTCACACGGGCCTCCTGAGTTGTTCATTGCTTCCTAAAGAAGTAAGATAAATGTTAGGGTATTCACAATTTTAATTCATATTTTCTAGGTCATGGACATGCTTGGACCTAGTCTTTGGGATGTCTGGAATTCTTTAGGCCAGTCGTAAGTTTCCTCTCTCTCTCTCTCTCTCTCTCTCTCTCTCTCTCTCTCTCTCTCTCTCTCTCCCCGACATATGCACACACATTTCCCATGAGCATCATGTGCAAAACATGCACAATGACTCGTGCAATAAATTCCTTCAGCATGTAAGCGCGTTATCGTTGTTCTCATTAATGCACGCAACAGGATGTCTCCAAATATGGTGGCTTGTATTGCTGTCGAGGCAATATCAATTCTTGAGAAGCTTCATTTGAAAGGGTAAGTATTTTATAGAAAATGTAATTCCGTTTCTACTCTGAAGAGTATTCAGTTATTTATTATTCTTTCACGTCTTTCCTAAACAAGGTTTGTGCATGGAGATGTGAAACCTGAGAATTTCCTACTGGGTCAACCTGGTAGTGCTGATGAGAAGAAGCTATATCTTATTGATCTTGGGTTGGGTATGTTGTCTGCCTATCCTAATTTTCAATTGTATGTATATATATATATATATATATATATTTTATTTTAGTTTTCCCCATGAAGTACCATCAGTATTGAGGTGTGTTATCAATTACGTGTATCTCAAGGATTCTCTCATAAATATACTTGATGCACTTTCCTTCTATGTAAAACGTTTCCGTGATGAATAATTACATTGCTTCCTTCATACAGCATCAAAGTGGAAAGATGCAGCATCTGGTCAACATGTCGAATATGACCAGCGGCCAGATATATTCAGGTTTGTGGATTTAGAATGTTAATCTAGGCATGCTTGATGTCTCTCTACTAACGAGCTCTTCTTTCGCAGGGGTACAATAAGATATGCAAGTGTGCATGCACATTTAGGTCGAACAGGAAGTAGAAGAGATGATCTTGAGTCACTGGCATACACATTGATTTTTCTCATCAAGGGACGGCTACCATGGCAAGGATACCAGGTCAGTTGGTGATGGCCCAAAATATTCTTTTTTATACTTATTTTTGCCGATAAAGTTTCATGGTTTTAACTATGTTGAGTAACTACAGGGAGACAACAAGAGTTTTCTTGTTTGTAAAAAGAAAATGGCTACCTCTCCAGAGATTATGTGTTGCTTTTGTCCTCCCCCGTTCAAACAGTTTCTTGAAGCAGTTACGAATATGAAATTTGACGAGGAGCCAAACTACTCGAAGCTTATATCATTCTTTGAAAGTCTTATTGAACCATGCATAACATTGAGACCTATTAGAATTGATGGAGCTCTCAAGGTGGTTATTGGGGAACATTGATATATTTGTTTCATCTTTGTAGAAGTGCGGCATAGATTCATAATTATGTTCTTGCAATGTTTTTGTGTTTCAGGTTGGCCAGAAGCGGGGGAGATTGCTTATAAATTTGGAAGACGATGAGCAACCAAAAAAGAAAGTACGACTAGGCAGTCCTGCTACCCAATGGATTTCAGTTTACAATGCTCGTCGTCCCATGAAGCAGAGGTGAGTTAATTCTAAATTATTATTTCACAATAAGTATATACTCACTCCATCCCCAAAATATAGTCCCACGTCCTCCTCACCCCCCTCCCCCCCCCCAAAAAAAAAAAAAATTGTTCCGTTTCTTAAAATGATGAAACTCAGTGTTATGTAATAATAACAATACTAATAATAATGATAATAATAATAATGGACGGGAAGAACTATGTTTTCTACTTTTGCTTGTGGACCATTGCAACTGTCGCTTGTTAGGAACTCATTATTGGGCTCTGTGGTTTCGAAGCACAATTCTTACTTGAAATACAAGAATCGCCAAATTCTGATTTGCTTTAGAGCCTACACGTGTCTTTGGAGGAATGTGTTAGACATAGAATAAAGTGCCTAGTGTATTTTGTATTTTCTAGCAAATAACGTGATTAGACCTGTTCTCTTAATGCTTAATTTTCTTGCCTCAAACTTACAATTATACCCCCTTCCCCATATCTTACTGAACCTATTTCTAAAAGTGTCCCTTTATAGCTTGAATTTGTCTTGGGGTTCACATTTCATGAACTGAGTGTCGGGCTACTAAGAAGGAACATGCTAACAAAATGAGTGCCGCGGAAATGCGAATGCTTAGTTGGATGTGGTAAAAGTAGAAAAAATAAGATTCGTAATGAACAAATATGAAAAACGGTGAAATTAACTCCTATAGTAGAGAAATCAGAGAGAATCGTCTTAGAACCACCTAAGATGGTTTGGTCATGTACAATGTAGGTTCCTTAGTGCTCCGGTTAGGAAGTGTGATGATATTAGTATTTATCGAGCTAGAAGTAAGGGTAGGCCAAAGTTAACATGGATATCGGCAATAAGGAGAGACGTGAAAGACTGTGGTTTGCATGGTGACTTGGCATTGGATTGCGTGGAATGGCGGAAAATGATTCATGTAGCTGATCCCAAGTGATTGGGATCAAGACTTTGTTGTTGTTTGTTTGTTTCACATTTCATGAAGGTGACTTCTGTATATGCAAACCTTGCAAATTGCATTTATAAAGTAAGATTTGGATCTTATTGCCATCACACGCGCATCCTTGTGTGTTAACGTTAATAAGAAAAATAAGTGCACTGTACTGTCCTAAGTATCCCTTGAGCTTCTCCATTTAAATATGGTTGTACAGTGATGGAGGTTTCTATATTATAAGCATGCAATAAGTGTCACAATTGTTGTCGTCAAACTATTTTGATTAACCTCTAATTGATACTCTCAAGTCTTATTTTACAAAGATTGTGTGCTGGCATGCAAAGTCATTTACTTCAGAGTCTTATCTAGAATTGAGCTGAAGATTTGCATTTCATTTTTTTCCCTCTGTATGCATATTATACCTCCAAATGAAGAAATTAACTAACGGCAACCAGCGGTAGATAAGATTGGATGCCGGTTTGAATAAATTCTACGTAAAAGGAAGTTTAATATAGATGTCTTAGTGTAAGATTCGTGCAAAATGATTCCTGTGCATTATCTTACCATCATTTTTCGTTTGCCATTTTACCATGGTGAACTTTTATGGCCATGTTTTTCACAACCTAGTGAAAGAGGGAGTTGGATGCATACTGGTAGAGTGTACCAGGATGTAACATATTGATTGCTAACTTGTTATTTGACTGTTGGCCAAGATGCTTTGAGTCTTCGTGTGTGTTTGTGTATACACACAAATATATGCATATATGTATATGTATATAATTAGTTAGCAATTATGTGTACAATTCTAGTACAATTATAAGTGGCCTTAACTACATCTGTATCTGGGCATACATGTATATTACGTTATAAGAGAAATGGATTTTTGAAAGCAAGATCTGCCTTTCCGTAGCACTGGTAGGAAGTGCGTTATGCTTTAGGTTTATTGTTGGCATGCCCCTGTTTTCACTCTAGTTAGGGATGTCGGAAGGAATAAAGAAGATTAGAGCAATTGAATATCTGTCGCTAATCAGTCTCCCTCTCTATTTCTCTTCTCCAACTGTTTTTCCTTCTAATGTTTAGAATAAGAGAGGAATATATATTTATCTTTCCTGATGACGACACAACTCACTGTTGGGAGGCTGCTCCTTGCATGAAGCACTTTATTTCAGTTTAGCTCAAAGCAGAGGATTTTGGATCAGATTTGGTGATCAAAAAGGGATTTGGGGTTTAGGGAACATGTATAAATTTGAGATCGGCGGAAGTCATCAATGTAAACACACGAAGCGATCATGGACTGCCTGGTTACTGTTTCTGCCTTCCCAACAGTTGTGAATGTCAACTTGTGAGATTAAGGAAAGGTTTGGCTATAACTGGATGCCGTGGTGGCGATTTCAGACCTGAATGTTGGAAAAGCAGCAGCTCAGAATCTCACATTTATGATAGCAGACTATGGAAATATTTTAATTGGTTGGGTTTCCATAATAACTGTAAATTGTATAGTTGGCTAAACTATTTCGCACGAGTAAAATTCTTTGTTGTGGGATCACCTTCTCACTTACTCTATATTCCCATTCGGTCATAATTTGCTTCGGATGTGCTTTTCTCCAGAGTTGGTTGCTGTTATGTACTGACCCCTGTTCTCTTGAACTTTTTGTATATACTACCTGCGTTGCAGAGTGTAAAATCATGGTGTTCTTGACCAGTTGACTGGCAACTATGAATGAAAATTCCATTTATGATAGGGGTAATTAGATTGACTCTATGTAAGTTACTGTATTCTTTTGATGTCTGAAATTAGGTCGTGACAGAGCCGTTGAAATTCGCTAGCTGTCATCTTATAATCACAAAGATAAATTACAAGATACACTAGTCCGTCGCCTTCTGGAGAAACTGACTTGTCTCAACTAGCTAGCTGTATTGCGATATTTGTGTTTAGAAGCCTTGATCATATTATGTTCATAATATTTTCATGAATTTACGTTGATCACTTGATTGTTGAATGGTTCTTTTAGTAACAAGTGTCATGTCAATCATGAGATCACACAATATCATAAGCAAACATTTTATTGGATTTGTAGATATCACTACAATGTTGCAGACTCAAGGCTGCGCCAACATGTCGAGAAAGGGAATGAAGATGGGTTATACATCAGTTGTGTGGCTTCATCTACAAATCTCTGGGCATTGATAATGGATGCCGGGACAGGTTTCTGTGCTCAGGTTTATGAGCTATCAGCTGTGTTTCTTCATAAGGTAATAATAGTTGCATTTATTTTTCCACCTTTTGGGATGAATGATTATACAATCAATATACCTAATGGTCCGAACCTCGTACTGATGCTTTTGTGCAATTCAGGATTGGATCATGGAACAATGGGAGAAGAATTTTTACATCAGCTCAATAGCTGGTGCAGCCAATGGAAGCTCATTGGTTGTTATGTCAAAAGGTTAGGATGAAGTTTATTTGCTGCTTTCACACTTTCTGTTGAGCATCTTTTCATGGATGAAATTTTGTTGTAATCTGGAAAAAGATATCATGAGTTTAAGCAGAAATACTGGATGCTCATCATTATCATTATTGTTATTAATTTTCTATTACTATTATAACTATTATAATTATTATTGCTTTTTGGTTAACTTATTTATTATATACAAATAATTTTTTTCCTAGGGGGGAAGCGACAAATGAGCAATGTATTTAGGAGTCTAGGTCCCTAGAACTTGCTTGGAGTAGTTAGGAGTCTTAGGACTTTCTTGGAGTAGTTATTATGCATGAAAAAGCTTCATTATTACTGTTTATTTCCATTAGTAAGGCCACATTAACATACTCTCTTATTGTCCACTCGGTATTTTTTTCTGATGGTATTGTCTTTTAATGAAAGGGGCTACTGCTATAAGTTGATACATGGATTCCACTGCATGTATCTCCTCCAGTTTACTTTATCATTACTTGTCCATGATCAATGACATTACTAAGTCATTTTGCTTATGGGTTCACTTTGTGATTGTTCAGGGACTCCTTACACCCAGCAGTCTTACAAAGTGAGTGAATCTTTTCCTTTCAAGTGGATAAATAAGAAATGGAAAGAAGGATTTCACGTTACATCCATGACCACAGCAGGCAATCGCTGGGGTGTCGTGATGTCCAGAAACTCTGGATATTCTGAGCAGGTATGCCTGCATCTCTCTCTCTCTCTCTATATATATATATATATATATATATATATGTATATGCAGTTTTTGCTGATGCTATCTACTTGAATATCTGATATTAGGTTGTCGAACTTGATTTTCTCTACCCAAGTGAAGGAATACACCGTCGTTGGGAGAGTGGTTATCGGATAACGTCTATGGCTGCAACTGCTGACCAAGCGGCCTTCATACTAAGTATACCAAGGCGCAAAATGATGGATGAGACCCAAGAAACACTGCGCACTTCTGCCTTCCCGAGCACCCATGTAAAGGTAAGTGGTTTTCCTAATTTACATCTTCTCAAAACTCTGGTAGTTGCTATAACTTAGGTGTTCAAATGACTGGATATCCAACCCATTGTAGATACACTTTCCCTGCTCATTTTGTTAACTTCCGTTGGAATGCCTCCAACAAAGCAAGACTTGCTGATTTAAAGTTCACTATTCCCTCTTTATGAAATAACCAGATGAAGCAGAAAGTTACCTGTGCCGAAGCCCTTTGTTTTAATTGTGCCGGGGTCTACTAAAAAGGCCACTTATGCAGCAACAACACAAGTGACCCGTGTTGACTTTTTTTGGTCAACTTTATTAAACTTTGGCTGGGCGCCGAAATAATGCTTTTTCAATAATTTACTCTATTCGTACACAGATTGAAAGTTTATAATCTAAAGCAAAATAAATATATGTTAAATAAATACTTTAATAATAATCAGGTTGACTTAAAAAGCAAACAGAACCCTTATTTATGGACGTAGGGAGGGAGTAGTAAATTAAAGAACCAACAACCCCAAATCTCGTCTATACTAATCTTTCTGACCACCCTTGCTATCTTTTCATTTTAAACCCTCTGCAACTGATACTTGTTGTGTAAGCGTGCAAAAAACAATGCATCTAGAAAATGTTGACAAATCTGTTTGTCAATCTTGAGCAGTCTATGTGCAACCCCTTTTTGAATCATCACTCTTTTCATGATAATGGCAGAAACTACAATCATTAACCTCCATCACATTTTTCCTTCAATAATAATGCATAGATAGAGTGATGATCAGTCTACTCGTTTGAATCTGGATGCGTGAGTTCAGAAAGATGAATATACTTTGAATATTTTTCATCCTGGTGTTATCATGATATCATTTGCTTTAATGCTTTAGCAAATTTTCACATAATTGAATCTTATCTTTTATCATCAGTATGGTGTTGAAAGGCCTATATTTTTATATTCTTTGGGGATTAAAGGATTGAAATCTTTGATTTAAACTTTCTTGCGAAGAGATGTGATGCCGTTTAGTTGAGATTCTTCACGGAGAGAGTAGTTTTTGGAATAATTTGTAAATACAGGAAATATTGTCTGTTTTGTACCTGAAAACTTTAAGCCATCTGTTATATTGTGGTGACTTCTCTCTTTTTGTTGATGCTTTTCATTACTATAAATTTTTTGTTTTTTCTAATTACTCCAATATTTTGGCAGGAAAAATGGTCAAAGAATCTCTACATCGCGTCTATATGTTATGGTCGGACTGTTTGCTAATGAGTTTTCGCCTGTATTCATTTTGCCTTGAAACTAGAGATCGAGGAGTTAAATTTTGAAAACTGAGGATAAATGGGAAATGAGGATGTGTTGGGTTTGGGTGATAGTCTGGTTGGTAATGTTGGGACTGGTGAGCTTTTTTTTTGGGGGGGGGGGGGTAGTTGGGTTATGCTTTCGTCCTGTGATCAACGGAAGCTGCATTCTTCTCATGTAAAAATCTTGGTCTTTTTTCTTTCGTCTTTTAATTTTATGTGATGTAAAAGTGAACACAACTGGTATCATCAAGAAAATATCAGGAGAGTTGCCATCTTTACGTCTACTTTAGACGTGAATTGGGAGGGACAACAAATTTGGCGAAATTATGTTTCATGACTGGCATATATTGTACTTTGAGAATGTCATGAAAAGGAAAATTTTTTAACTTGCTTGCATAGTTTTATCTGGCTCACCGTCTTTTCTACAGCGCCGCACCCAAGTATTTCTGTTTGATTTCTGAACCTCAAAGGTATGGTAGTTTGTGGCTATGGCCTGTGGCTAGGAGAACAATTGAATTCTTGCAGTTGGGCTCTCAAATGTTTACACAACTTATTTGGAATGTCTAGTATTAGAGGGGCATTATCAATGATCATTTGGTAAAGCGATATGTCTTTCAGACCTGCAAAAATAGGGACGGGGATCCTCTCAAATATCCCTCAATTTCCCCCCACTGTAGATTGGGATGATCGCTATGTTAGCTATGTTTATGTGGCAAACATTTAACAGTAAACTTACGAAAATTGCAGGGAAAATGTATTAAAAAGAAGCCAGGTTCCAAAAATAGTGCTCCAGACCTGACTTCTTCCTAAATGGATTTCTTGTCCTGGAAATTATTTTTGGTACTCTTTGAAGCATATGCTTTTATATTTCCTTGGGAAAAGCTAGAATCTCCATCATTTCACGACATTAGGGATCGTTTAGGGTGTCAATCAAATGGAGTTGATTCACAAGCTCACAAGTTAATTTAAGTTGAGATTGATTCGACTTCAAAAAATTTCGAGTTTGATATCGATTCATTTATTTTTATTATCGATCTCACGAGCCAATTCGCAAATTGACCTAAATTAATATTTTTTATTTTATTACATATATAGGAAAGTAAAAGTACAAACCACAAATATCCTTCAAATGTGCGAATCTGATGTATTTTAATACATTTTTATTGTATCTTCGTTAATTTTGTTGTATATTACTAAGATATCATTGTATCTTCGTTAATTTATCGTACTTTAGTTATTTTGTTGTATATTTACGAATCGATTGTATCTTAGTATAATTTTGTCGTATTTTAGTTAATTTTTTAAAATTTTTGATGAATATTTATTTTACAAAATACAGATATATAACTAATATACAACGAAATGTACTAAAATATAACTGGTTTCACGATTTGTACGAAAAAGTAGTGTGTAGCGGAAAAGTCCATATATATATGTTAGTCCCACTGGAAAGAAATAAGCTAGAGGGGGGGGGGGGGGTGAATAGCTAATTTAAATTTTAAAAACTTTTAGACGAAATTCAAAA
>JAOWAN010051316.1:0-13578 GCA_028566635.1 Lobelia cardinalis
GTTTTTTGGACGGAAATAGACGGATTCCGTCCAAAAAACCCCAAAATGCAATAAAATTCAAATCTTAGGGCCTAAACTGTAATATCTGAAACCTGGGAGCTTGTTTAAAAATTTTACGGGAATTTTAAGACCTAAAATGCGATTAACCCTAACTTCTATTATAGATTCTATCGGTGCTTCTCACAAAGTCCGGCAACAAAGAATGTAGCAGCAGGTAGGTAGGTACCCACTTTTCCGTCTCAATAGCTTCTATCAATAATTACATTACTGCGCCCCATAGCAAAATGGCAAAAGAAAATGGGTACATTTGAGGGCGGATCCGCGTCCATTTTTTAATTCATGTGAAGCCTGACGCCTTTGTAGTATCACCATGTTGGCCATTTCCTATGGACCAACATAATTCCATTACTTTTTTTCTTTTTCTTTTTTCTTTTCTGGGTACAATATGTTGGAGTATTTTAAAATATTTTTACGTTTGTAGAGGGATGATGAAACCCTTGATTTTGTGATTTGTTTATTTTGTATTATTATTAAAATAAATATTCATTTTGTATTGTATATTATTTCGTTGACAATAGTCAAAATTTATTTTTTGATTTTTAGAGAAAATTCTTCAAAATATACATCTTAACCCGATTCATTCCTCATATCCCACGTTTTCTATTATGCATATTATAGAGTGTATTATGCATTTAAGATCGGGTAAAATTTATTTTCTGTTAATAAGCATGTATTATTCATTTTGGGAGCATATATTTTGTATTAATCATTTTGTAATGCATATTATTCAGTTGACAACAAACAAAATTCATTTTCTAATTCTTAGGAAAAATTCTTCAAAATGCATGTATTATGTATTTTTTTTGTGTGAGTAATATTCGTTACTTACACCATAAAATTAAATTTATTTTCCTATAATATCATGATGTGCATTTTCTGTTTTGTATTCAATTATATATTTTTTTTAACTAATTTAAGCAATTTGATATGAATGTTCATTTCGTAAGTAGTTAATATTCATTCGTCAGTGCTTAATATTTATTTAATTATTCATTATTTTGTTAGTAGCTATTCTGTGTTTTCTAGTAGTGTACCATGCCTCCTCATAAAGTAAATCAGCCAAGTACTGGGTGAGGCCACGGCCAGCCAAGTCAAGTCCAGTGATTGCATGAGGTAGCGCATGCCCCTCGTATATAGGGACCAAATAGCTGATGCCCTCCCCAGATTCCACCGCAATACCTGTCCCCACATCATCACGTAATTAAAAGTCTAGAACCACTAAATAATATTTTCATGATCAAAAATAAATTAAATCTTACCAGTTTTGTGACCATGGGCAAGCAGGGAAAGAACTGGTTGCATATCAATATATAGAGCAGGGACATTCAATTTGTCGAACATGATCTCAGTCATGTTCTCGCGATTACTTCTATACTCCCTCTTTTGGCTGTTGCTTGCATTATGTTTCAAGGGCGGTTCAGTTAGGAGAATAGGGTGCTTATCTTTGGGGTCACATTTGAGCTCCATGGACACAGCATGGCGGACGATTCTCTGGTAGCTAGCCCAATCGGATACAATCCCATCTTTAATGGGGTTCGCGCTACGTACTTGACTTGCAACAAATGTCCTTGGGAGAAGATCTCCTTGAAATCCAGCCTAGACAGAGAGACATCAGATATATATGTTATAATTTTAAAGATTTAAAACTCAAGTTAATTGTTTGATTTTGTAACCTTCTTAATCATTTCTATTTATTTATTCTTATTTATTTATTTTAAATTTGAGTTAATGTGTTTGACCAAGGATGTGTAACTCTTGGACTACAAACACTATAAAAGGGGCTGCCTTTTCCCTCATTTTATACACATAATCAGCCCTCAAATTCACACGAAAGCTATAGTTTTCTTGTCTATCGTTATACTATTTTACGAAGTTTTGGACAACCGTTGATCAGACAAGTTCCGTCGTCTTTCTACGGACGTTCACCTATAGAAGACTTGCTAAGAGCTTGGGTTTTATTTTGGAGTCGTTGTTGATCGTCGGCACCCGCACGTAGGGAGACAATACCGACTTTAGGACAGCGGCAACCCCGCGACTCACATGCCAGATTTTCGTTCCTTGTCGAATTTATTTTGCATACTAGTGTAATTTGCATAATATATATTTATATGTTGATTATTCTATTTAAATTGAAACTCATATATTTGTTGCATTGAGTTTTGTTTTGGAGAATTTTTTATAACAATCTAAAGTCGTTATTGATTTATTATTATTGTGATTTTCGGTTCACAACAAAAGTTCATTTTGTGGACTTTCAAATATTTTTAAATCTTTCAAAATTGTTTGGGTGTATTATTTCTTTGTTGGGTCACTGTTAAAAATTTGAATTTTAAATTGGCTTTGTGGACTGACAAATTTTTCTATTGTCAACCTTGTGCCAATCTGGTTGGTAATTTTGAGGAAAGGAAAAAGTGTCAACTTTGAGGGTGTGTTCTTGTGAGTGATTTTATTGATTTAGTTTTGGGTTTTTGTAATGATTAAAGTAAAAAGTAAGAGAGAGATAGAGAGAAAAACTGTGGGACCAATGAGAGAGAAAAGTTAAAAATCAAAAATCATGGATGAAAGTCATCCATGAGAACACACCCTGAGATTTTTTTGTAAACTCAAATTTTGGTGTTTTAGTTCAAAGCAAATTAACAATACTAATTTTATATTGCTGAAAGGAAGAAACGTTCGGAAGGTAGTTGACTTTCATCCCTCATCTTTGACCATGTTTTTTTTTTTACCAATTCTCTCTAAAAGGAAGCAAGTGAAAGGAAAAAAATAATTGGTGTTAAATTTTTTTTTTTTTAAACAACTCTTGACTTTGAGGTTTTAAAGGTTAGTCAACAAGAGTTTTAAGTTCAGTCAACCGAGGTTATAATACAATTTTGAAGTTCTATGCTAGTAATCTTTGATTGGTGTACTAACTTTTCCTCAACCATTCAGGCCATTCCTATCAACGGGAAAAAAAAAGTAATCAGCAAACCTTTTAAGATTGTCTCTTTCGGTTCAGTTTTGAAAATTTATGACTCGTAATTTTTTTTTTTCCTGTTTTCTCAATTAGATCTTTCGAATAAAACTTAGGGTGCGTTTGGATGTGTAGTTTTTGATTTGGTTTTTAAATTTTTGTAATGATTAAAGTAAAAAGTAAGAGAGAGATAGATAGAAAGAAAATTTGTGGGACCAATGAGAGAAAAAACTCAAAAACTCAAAAACTTGTATAAAAAATATCCAAGTAAACACACCCTTATTTTAATTACCGACAAGCGTTTATATTGATAGAATATTGAGACTTGTATTGTTATCACATTTAATTGCTTGTCCTTAGTACTCCTAAGTATTTCATGGCACTAAGTGTTTATGAGGCTAATCATGTTAACTTTGAGAAGGTAAACGGTCGTACTCTTAAGAAAGTAGAAAATCATACGTTTGATTGAATGACTGCGGTATGATTGAATTCAACGTTAAAAGAGATTTTTGAAATCAATAGGATGAATCCCAAGGGTAGAGGGAAACAAAGCAAATTTTTTAGGTTGGTTTGTATTACGAAAACTTTCACGATCTCGAGTCAGCTCACTTACGGAGGAAAAGAAAATGCAAGGAACCCTGATAGAGGGGAGGTCTATGTCATTTCTCACAAAAAAAAAAAACTAAAAGAAAATGCAAGGAACCCCGATAGAGATCCTGAAAACAGCAGGGGAGGTCTATGTCATTTCACAAAAAAAAAAAAAAAAAAAGGTCTAGGTCGTAGTACCAAGGTGCCGGAGAGTTTACGGTATTGGAGCTAGCAGGTAGGAAGAAGAGATGAGCGGCAGGCAAGGTCCCCCGAAGCACCAAAACAAAGTCGCCTGGAAACCCAACGCCGGCGACAAGATCAATGAAACCGTACTCCCGGACCCTCTCCCCCGTTTCTCTCTTTCTTTGTCCTTCACACACACATACACACGGCGTGCCTGTGTCTAATTGATTCCTTTATATACATTTACTTTCAAATGGACAGGAAGTAGGAGGAAGATTTAGGCCGTTATCAGAGGTCACTGGAGTATGCCAGCGCTGTAAAGACCAAATTCATTGGAAACGCAAATACGGCAAATACAAACCCCTCTCTGAACCCGCAAAATGGTACTTACCACCTCACATTATTTTCTCTATCGTGCTGTAGAAATACTTGCTAGATTTTTTATTATTCTTACTTCGGTCCCAAAATGAGTGTCACAATTTGTTCTCAATTACGAACAAAAACAATAATTTGTGACATCCATTTTTTGGGACCGAGAGAGTACCAAATTTGTAATTTTATTTTCTACAATGCCTGAGAATCAATCCTATTTTGAACATGAAAGAAAATTTTGAGAAAAGAAACCATATATTAATAGTTCAATATTTGAAAATGGATTTTTTGAGTGATAATCTCTAAATAGAGTAAAGAACTCTTTACTCCAGGGAACATGGAGGGAGTAATTACTTACTTATTCATTTGATTATGCTCTCGTTGTTTGTTACAGTCAACATTGCTCCAAACGGAATGTTCGTCAGGCTTATCACAATCTCTGCACTGGTTTGTACTCTTTTTTCTATTTGGGAGGATGGTATTATAGCAATTGTAATTATAAATAGATATTTCCATTGCTTTGCTGGATTCAATGCTTTCAAATACTATCTTACCTTCATTTGATGATTGTTTTGCAGGTTGCGCCAAGGAAAAGAATGTATGTGCAAAATGTTCCTGTCGTGTTGAATGTATCGTGGGAAGGTATAGAAGTTTAATCTTTAGTATGTAAAAGTTATATGCTTTGATGGGTACAACTTAGAAGTTTATTACTACATACGAGAAGTGAAATGAAAATTGCAATGCTTTTTTGGGGGGTGATTCCTAATATGGTGTTGGTTTTTATGAATGTAGAGATATTACAGAGATAGAGGCTGAGCAAAAGATGCTCGAAGAGGTTGGTTTGTTTTCATTGTTTTTGTTACATTTGGAATTTGCATCAGAGGTAGTTAGTTTGATTTGAACATTGAAGCCTGTAAGGTTATTGACCATTGTTTTATACAACAGGCGATAAACAACGCTCGAGAGAGGGAAAAGAGGACTCTACTGCGCGCTGTAAGTCTTCATTTCCATGCTCTACAGTTTCCTCGACAGTTATATATTGATATTAGGTATTTCGCGTATTTAGTTTTCCCCTCCTCTCATTAATAGTTTAGAAAATGGAATAGGTATTTGGTAACCTAATGATGTGGGGAGCACTTGTTCATTTCCTCTCATTGCTTTCTACATGCCCGCGGGATTTGCGCAGTCACTAGCAGCATAAAGTTTGAATTTTGCGGATTGAGTGAAAACTTGGACAGTTTTACTTGGAGCGTAAAATTATAATCTGTTGCTGGCGTGTAGTCTTTCATTCATAATTTTAACCCTTTATACTGTTTCTAAACTTTACTTCCCTCCGTTTTTGGATATGCTATGCTTGGTCAAAATTTTTGTTGGCATCTAATGGGATTTGAGCTACACAATGAAATGTATTTAACGTAAGTTAGTGTTGTTACATGACAAAAAATCCTTTAACTCTGCTCATTGTATCGTAACAGTGAATTTCTATATGTTTCTCCTTATGAAAAAGTTTCCGCATTTACATGCTCATTTCATGCGTCTTTCTTCGGTTTACATGGAGCATCTACAATGGCCGCTCTTTTAAGTCATCAATTCCTTTCTTCTACGATGTCTGCTCTTCGGAGTCGTGTGTTTTTTTCATTGTGATATTTGAGAACAAATGATACCATAAGAGTTAGCTCCCTTCGATCTATAAAGTTCTTTATACTAAAGATATCTCGTTAGTGTCAAAATTAGCCCATAACCTTTCAAGTCTGCTTAGCTTAGAATTAGCTTCTTCAAATAATGTTCCTCACCCTAAATATAAATCTTAAGTGTCGAAATTGCACCACATCAATATAGATCAATTTCGAGTATATAAGCATTTGAATATGTGTATACAGCCGAATCTCCTTCTGTACAGATAAATTGTTTGGACGAGTCGAACTAATACCGCCACAACTGCATTTGACACATGTTCATCTCACATTGATATCACCACATCTGAGTCTGACAGATGTTGATGTCACATTGATCGGCAAATCTGACCGTGACACATGTCCATTGACTCCATCAGTTAATTAGAGCTTGTACCCGGTGCACTGAACCAATCTCCATATTCTTTCATTGATACATTTTTTGCTAGTGTCTTGGTAGTATACAAGTAGATTCGACCCATATTTTCCATCACTAGAGCCAGCCAATACCAGCTTGATGTTCACAACATTGGTCCAGGTGAAATACTGCTAGTGTTAGGCGAGCCCAGTAAAGCACATGCATGATGTGATGCCTGGAATATAAGATGAAGAAATATAAGAGATATGAGTAATTTGTAATGTCTGGCTGTATAAGAGAGACAATTTATTTATTTTGAATTTTTGTCCAGAACATGCCATACATATGAGAAAGAACATTATGTTCTGCCAAAGATTTGCTCATTACATGCTCCATGTCGTGATTGAAACAATGAAGGTGGGTGTTTCAGTTTATTAGGATCAATATGTGCTCCTTTAACACGCTTAAGTGATACATGGAGGTTTTAAGATATAATAGCTGAGAAATAATATACTTAGTTATATAGATCATTTATTGTCTTTGGGTTGCAATTGCTATAATCTATTTTACTTTATCATTAAAAACGTTCAAATATGAATGTTTATAAAGAAATGTTCAATTGTGTACACTTATAACTAGAAGTTTCAATTATGAACATAACTCATTTACCTTGGAGTGCTGCTGTCCGCGTCGCTTAGTGTGGTGCATGCACTTATATGTAACTTGTGTGGTTGTTTATAGTCTTGTAAGTTGTACTTTGATTGATGCACTATCATTTCAGTTGAGGGCTTTGCTTGTATTACGAGTTTGTGCCATTATAAATATCAGCTTTATCTACTGATCTTCTTTAATGCAATAGATGAATAAAGGAAAATCTAGTACAAGTGAATCCCCTAGGTCTCCAACACACAATGGGAATAAAGCTGGGAACTTGTTCACAGCTGGATCGCTCGAGGAATATGCAGAAGCTGATGATGAAGGTGAAGACGACAGCTATGAGGTTCGAATTGTTAACTGATTTGGACTAAAAACATCGCAATCAGATTTTTGGTCCATTGAACTTCTATCGACCAACAGAAATTATAAGTCTTCTTACAACAATGTCAATCTAGAAGGATTGGCTTCATTGTTGTAGTTTTCTGGTGTCTCCGAAATGGGATAAGAAGCTTCATTTTTGTATATTTGACGATAGTTTTTATCTTTAGGTTTTGGAAGAGCTGTAATAGTTAGAGAACATATTTAGTGGCAATTCGTTTCTTCTGTGGTCTACATTATGTCTTCGCTGAATCTCTCTCTCTCTCTCTCTCTCTATATATATATATATATATATATATATATTCTGTAAATGGTTTATTTTCATCTCCATTTACTTTCTTACATCTCTCTATTATAAAAGTCTGAAGAATGTTTTAAGAGTTCCGAATCTTTTTTGTCAAATGGTGTCCCATTTTCTTTCCGCTTTTTTATAAAACCCCATCTCAATTGTTTGAAAGATAACCTTAAAAGTTTAAACAAAATATTCTTGTTAATTTTTAGAATGCGTACATCCCTGTGCGAGATGATATGTAAATCTATGGAACGACACCCATTCTTTAATCCGCCTTTCTCTTCTTTGGCGAAAAGGCCAATCTACGCAAAACATTGGCAACGGTGGCAATGGCAGAAACAAATCCATCAACCACCATCTGTCTCCTTTCTTCAAAATTATATTACTTTGATATATCTTCGAATCAACTACGTACCTTTCAGGCAGGGTAACAAGGAATATTCTGACATTCACAAACCCAAAGAATGGGTGGTCTGAGTGCTTGTTATTCCCACAGATTCTCAAAACTGTGGTCAGATATAATCAATTTAAGTGCAAAGGAGGAGCTGAAATGTGTGTTGGGGCAGAGGAATACATGTGGATTATAGGGAATGGAAAAACAGGTAGTTTTTTTGAATGGTGCTTGGATTGAGAGCTTGCCATTGAAATCAATATTTCCAAATATTATTCTCACGATCCAATCAAAATAACTATTGTGCGAAGGAAATTAGCGAAGAAACTGGTGGAAATGGTGAGAGTTGGGAATTACAATTTAGAAGAAATTTATTTCCTATGGGAGGCAGGCATGAGAGGTAGAGAAGTTGAAGGAAAAGCTATTTTTCGCATTCTCAGTAGTTAATCGACCTAGCTTAACTCCCCAATTGCTTGAATTTCAGAGAGAGAACGGCTCTTGGACTGCTCCTCCAAATTGCTTGAAGTTCAATGTTGATGGTTCCTCCTCCGGCAAGCCAGGAACTGTTGTGTGGGTTGTGGTTGTGTGTTCAGATACAAGTTTGGGAAGATATATGTCTCTATTCTACATTCCTTTAGGTATTATGGACTCGAAATATTGCTGAAGTGAAGAAGGCCATATGTTTTGCTATGCAGATTTTGGTTAAAGGAGGTTGGAGTAAAAGTAAAAAGCTTTCTGATAGACCTGATTGCCACGAATTGGATCTCTTAAGATTCTGATAGACCTTTTTTTTTTGGTCTAAGCCCAGGTGTCCGGCCACTGGCCGACTAATCCTGTTCGAGGCGGGTCCCGGGGTTAAGGTTTTAAACCTCTCCCAACGTAGTTGCGGGGAATCGAACCTTAGTCCGTCCTTCCAAGTGCAGCCCCTGGCACCACTGCACCAACTGCTCGTTGGTGATTCTGATAGACCTTGCGCTTATTGGAAGTTACTTAACGAGATTGACCCATTAGTGGCTCACATTGGTTTGTGTTGAGCTCATTCATGTACGTTCCACGGGAATGCAACAATATGGCAGATGCTCTTGCTAAGCAGGGTGTGCATAGAAATAAATAGGGATAATTGATACAGTTGAAGGGAGAAGTAAATCATGGTTCAAAATATAGACGATGACCGATTTTAGGCTCCATTAAAAACATAGTGCAAAGCTGGAAAAATTTAGAGACTTTTGCCATATATTGCATGCTAGCAAACAACGGTCAGGAGCAAGCACACCATCAATCATAAATGTAGACCTAGACTCATACATGATTGCACTAACAACTTAAGCCGAAGAAAAACATGCAACCGAAATGTGTATTTAACTGCCTCTGGATAATATTTGAAACAAATTCGGGGGAATAATATCCTTTTTTGATGAAAAATACATTCAAATACTTGACCCTTGATCCTCAACCTTGAGGGAAAAAACAGAAAGCCTTATACTTCGAATTAAACTGCTGCTTAGGAAATTCTAGAGGAAGCCACTTCGAGTTGTGAAAGCATTTGCTGCAAAAGTGAAGTCAAGTCACCAAGTAGACACCTCAAGTCAATACACCCCAACCCAACCTTATTCTCGATCAATTGAGTGACTTTGACAGGTTTGGCAATTTTATGAAAAAAGTACATTAGTACAGGAAAAAAAATGAAAAGAGCATAATGGTACCTGAAGAAAATGATCGACCAAAATTGAATGGGGTTCCATTGGGACCAACGAAAGATGACTTCTTATTGCATTTCCCCGGAGTTTAACAAGTTGAAATATAATAGTTTTCACCATTCGCAAAGGTTTATAATCAGCTGCAGCTCTTTTAGTAACCGATATAGTATAGTATACCAACCAAAAGAGAAGGGACACAAATTAAGTTAATAGATAGTGTTGAGCAGCCACGAATGAGGACCTACCTACTGCTATAAACCGAAAGAAACTAGAAGAACTTAATAGAGTAAATCAATCATACCTTCTTTTAATTTCTTCCATCCCTAGTTCTTGCAAGTATAAATGGAGGCTTTGAAGAAGGCGGTCAAGGTCGATATCCTCGAGAGTAGTTTCAAGAACCTGTGTGACAGTAGATTCAAAGTTCAACAAACATCACACCCCATACATGCCAGAGGTGATGCATGTCTGATGCCTGCCTATTTACTTGTCTTTAGAAGATTTTCGTGCTTTATGAATATCTACTCACTCATTTATCATTCCTCAGTGCACTTTTTGCGTGGAACAATTTAATGTTTTGTGTATAATGAATGAAACAAAACCCCTTCAATTCAAAAACTAAGAGTTTAGTAACTTTTTAGTTATATTGTACATATCTTCCGAAAATTCCACTATAATTATATATATATATATATATATATATATATATATATAGCTTCATTGTAGAAATAAAACTACTTTTTTTGGGCCAGATACAGAAAAGAAGGAAAACACAGAAGTAAGATAATCCACCTTTGTAATTTTGATCAAGCATTTAACAACCAACTCTTGCCTTCTCATGGCAAAAGACTCATCCGTTGATGGTGGAGATACTGGCCATCTAGAAGGGTCCGGTGGACTTAAGAGTTTGATCAGTATAACAAATAAAGATGTTTGTTGAGCATTTTCCTACATTGTAATTAACCAGCCAGCAGCAATAGTAAGTTAACGCAAATACATATAGATGTCTATATATTCCGCTACAAATCACAAATATCGTATAACGAATCAAAAATGTATTAAGATACAATATGTTTGCACGTTTGTACGATATTTATGGTTTGTAGCTGATCATTTTCCAATAAAATGCCAAATAAATATGGCCAAATGTAACCGGCAGACGCTTTGTTGAAAAAGCATTGTTTACCATAATCTTAAACATGAGGTGGTTCAGTGTTTTTGAAATATGTGTCTCAATAGCTAGTATATTGCCAAATGTTTCATCTGCAAACCGAAGCAAAATCTCCGTAACAAGACTCTCAAGACTGCTCTCTTTTACAGCACGCGCAAGTCTTCTATTCTCGAAAGTCTGCAGAAAACAAAAGCGCACACACACAAAAGAACAACAACAAAAAAAAAACAATAATAATAATTATTATTATTAATAACAATCATAATCCTAATCATAATAACAGATAAATAATGGACATAAAGAAAGAAAAGAGGGTATTCTTTTGATGGGGTGTTCTTATTAGTATTGCATAAGGGAGGTCTCATGATCATTATCTATCTCCCCTCGATGGGTATCCTTGGAGAGTTTCTAATTTCTTTCTTTTGTAATAAGAACGTCTCATCTTAAACCAACATAACCGAAGATTAAAGTGGGAAATTACCCTAACGAGTGTATTCAGGACATATTCACAAGACCTTATAAAAGAACCACATCTAAGACAGAAGTCAAAGATCTTTGCTGCCTGCATTTCAGAAAAAGAAAGAAAAGAAACTGGTGAGATATTCCAAATATGGTTAAAATGTGTGTTGGTATTTTAGTGTAATTAGAGATTAATATAAATATCCCTCGTTGCAATTTATAAATAAGAGTGCACGCTTATTTATTTATTATAACGAGAGTTGGTGAACCCGGACGATGGCAGGGGTCCGGGGGCGGCAGCCCCTGGCAGGGTCCAGGGGGTAGAGCCCCTGGCTGGAATCGAGCTGCCAGGTCAGCTTGAAAATTTTTTATTCCCGAACATTAGTGCTTCATGAAAATCGCATCAGAAAACTGTGTCAAAAACCTATTGTCTGTTATTTCCGAAAAGACAAGACTGCCCTTAGCAGTTAGTTAAAAAACTGCAACCGGACAGTTTGTTTGGAAAAACTGCCGCCTGGCAGTTGGAGATGGCTGGAGGTTTCTTCATATTTCAGCAGTTTCGGTCTGGGAGGCTCTGCTGCAGGAAACACAAACCAAACACACATATACTCTTGTTTCTTAGATTTTATCCGATTGAACGAAAATTATTCAATCTGATAGCGAACAAGTTTCTCGACTTCTAAGATTTTCAGGCAATCTTCACGAATTTCCCAACAATGTGAATCTGCAAAACACCCGATAGCAAATGAATATTGCCGTAGAAAAGGGTTCAAGGAAGTAAACTTGCCTTAGTTGTTAAACATGAAACAAGTCTATCTACAACTTTTAAGAGATCATCAATCAAACTCCCTTCAGCCTCGCTGGCGGCCTTCTTCAATTCAGAGTCTATAAATTTTATTTCTTCAATGGATGACTGCACAGTATCAAGAAATGGTCTTGTTGAGCATGAGAACACATGTAATTATGGAGTAACCAAAATATGATGATAGGAATTTTTGTGCACTCTCCTTTCTTGCATAGTGGTTTCGTTTCGATATACATATAGGTAATTGTTCAAATGACAACACCAAATAATTTGTGAACGTTGCGAGCCACAAGATGGATCACTGTTGATGTTGCTGGGCCATTATTTATTTGATGGATCATAGTGTTAATTTTTACATTTCATCATTAATTTGATGAATCACATTGGTTCGTTGATATTGATGACGCATAGTTATTTTTTGATAGATCACAGTTGATATCTAACTGTGATCCATTAATATTAACTGCAAATATCAATTTGTTGGATCACAGTGTTGGTCAAACTAACGCCATGATCCATCAAAATCGATTGTGATCATCAATATTAGCTGCGACAATTTTTAAATTATTTAGGTTCTCATGAACATATACATAGTATAAAAGAGAGCGATTGATGTGAATATATATATATATATATATATATATATCAATCGTTCTATTTACATAATTCCCCTTCAACATTTTAATTGTTTAAATTCTTTTTATACTTCAGCCATTTTCTTTTTCTTTTTTTCGTATTTCCCTAATTTTTAAATCGTACGGCTAATTAAAAACATTCATCTCGCGTGTCCATGGGCATGCTTCAATAGCAACCTAAATATCGTTGAAACTATCAATACAATATCGAAAATTTGTGTCCGGGAATTCACCGATACATTAATGCAAAATTTTCCTGTGTTCGGGAATTTACAAACACAAATGTGTTTATAAATTCAACAATCAAGATTATTCCCTACAATTTGTAATATATATATATATACTAGTGTAAGTTCGTGTCCGAGGACACGTGGCGACATTTTTTTTAAATTTAATAAAAATAATAAAATTTTAATGTTAAATATCATGTCATTTATATTCTTAGAAATATTGGAATATCAAATTAAATAAATATTTTTATCAAATAAAGCTCCATAAAGCTATTTTACTAGAAAGGGGGCTGAATATTAACATGAAAATTTAGTGGGAATTGATGGAGGAAAAAAAAAATACAAAGAAGGGAAAAGCAGAAGCAGGTTGAAACTTAAACGTGAGAATTGATGGAGGCCCATCCTAATTGGAAGCCTAGCAGTACAGAATGAGCTAGAATGGACAGAAGCAGACAATAGTGCAGACATTTTTCTTTGCTTTTGTCTTATCCACGGGATCAACAAAAAATAGATGATTGAGATTAAACGTTTACTATTCATTACTGTTCATATAGCACATCTCCCCAAAATTATTCCGCTCTTTCTTAGGGCATCTCCAACGCGGAGAAAATGAGAGTCTGAGAGAGAGTCTCAGGACTCTCTTTTCCAGACTTCCGCATTGGGGTAGAAAATTTTTGGGGAA
>JAOWAN010051355.1:0-13573 GCA_028566635.1 Lobelia cardinalis
CAGCTTATTTATTTCAACATACAGTCATTGATATTCTTGTATGCTAATAATAATTTCTTGTATCCCAGTTATAATTTCATGTATCCTAGTTATGAGATTAAGCACACAAAAAAAAAATTTCGAAATATATTCTTCACGGATCTTGTTTGAAAGGAAATTTAATTTTGAACAAGAATCCGCAATCGGATTTTAATTTCGAGTTTTATATCATGAGATATTTTATTTTAAATAATTTTCGTTTTTTTAGGAGAGATAAAAGGTAGTTTTATAATTATTCTTGTACTTCTCATTTATTACAGAATTGCCACCTTTGATTATTTTTTTTAATTCAATCTAAATCATTGAATCAATTAGATCTAAAGGCTAAAAATGGTTCCTAAAGTTTCTAAAATAATTAGGTTCTCAATTGAATAGTTTCCTACTTGTACATATGCAAATGTGATCCTCAACGTGTGGGATTAATATCCCATCTTTGAGTTAAGTTCAAACTATCTTCTTCCCTCTTTCTTTCTTCCAAGTGACTATTAAAGGATCTAAAAATGAAGGAATGAAAATGTTCATGGACCTCACAAAGGTTCACTCCTTTTTAGGAGTCTCAAAAGAGATAAACATATTGAAAGCAATCCTAATCTAGTGATAATCGTCACTCTTTCAAAACGTACTTTCCTTTCCTCTCGCATGATTAATGCAAAGCAAATGATGATGAGACCATGTTCACCTCGTTTTGCATCTTATTTGAATTACAAGTAAAGCAAGCAAGCAACCAACCAACTGACCAACCTATAGGAGACATGCATGCTAGAGTATTGTTAAGAGACCGAAAGGGCGAATTGGGTGCCTAACCCCTTCCCGATTCGTAACCTAGCCCCCAGACCTACAATCTCACCACACACACTTAAAAGGCTTGTGCTTCCGAAGTCTTAGATATAAATGGAGGGAGCGACTCTCAATCTTTCACACAAATTTGAGTGGTCACGAATGAAAAACCCGCACGTTGTACCAAAGTTCTCATCGCACACCAAGACGCCTAATGACATGTTTCATCCAAAAGAAAAACCTCGATCGATTAAATCGCATTGATCCTGAGGGCGTCGAGACCGGGGGGGGGGGTTCTCACAGGATGAGGACTTCCTCCTTGGTCGCGAGGCCTCCATCCGCAGTGATGCGGTCGCCCAATATCGCCAGTCAGTTGACTTTATGAATCACGTCGCGGATGAGATTGTACCTATGTATAATCAAGGTCGCAACCATATTCTGAGGATGGCTGCCGCTTACGGGATATCTCAGGAGATTCTGGCTTCTTGGGCGACCTCTCCACACTAAGGGCAGATAGCTAGGTCCCAGAGCATGATTGTGCCTTTTTGCCAGGATGAGCTTGATCAATTGCACGAGGATGACCAGGCTGTTGGTGCCGAAGAGTGGGTTCCTCCTCAAACTCAGCCTTTTCCCTTGGATTTCGTGATTGACTTACTGAAGCGAGGTGGTGTGGCAAAATATTATGACAATGTTTGGACCTGCCCTGAGCCTGGCGAGACACCTGAGGCAGCTGAGCCATCATTTGACACGACCACGGAGGATGAGCGGCCTTTGAGAAAGCGACCATTGATCCTGCTGCCTCTCATCCTACTAATGACTCGACTCCCCTTGAATCTTGAAGTTGTAATTTTGAAAACAATTTGTTCAATGAAGTTGTAATATTTTTGATACAATGATTTTTGTATACTTTTGTAAATTTTTGAAGGTGTTCTATGGTGCGAGCAACATATCTTGCGACCATAGTGGTGGTAGTTTTTTTAACAGTTTAGCGGTTCTTTAAATAGTAATTGTGCGAGCAATATTTTTCGTAGCTTTACCTCATTTGTCTTATATGCTCGTAGATATTCCCTACTTAGCATTTTTACTTTTAGCCTGCAATTTTTCTAGCTGTAAACTTTATTCTTAGGTCGTGTGCAATTTTTCTCGCGACCTTGATAGGCACGCATGCGATTTCTCAGCTTGAGCCTAAGGAGTGAGCTACTATTTCTCGGCTTGAACTCCAAGTTTGTACGATCTGCTTCGCACTGTGATAGGTATCAGCTTGTGTGATGTCTCACAGGCTCCTCGCTCTCGCAGCAACATTTTGCGCGATTTCTCGCAACGCCTGATCGTCAATAAGATGTCTAGGACGACCATACTTTGGAAGTGCTAGAGCATCTTGACCCCGGTTTACGAGGAACACTTTAGGTTTTTCAAACCAGGGTCGTAATGTTTCGCCCTTATGATTGTATAAGACAAAGTATAGGTCGCATTAATGAATTACACGATGTTTGCAAGGAAAGAAAATTTTAAATAAACTATCCCACTATCACGGGTAATATTTTTTAAGAAGGTTGGCGTGCCAAGGGTGTTTGACGATGGTCCCGTCTACCTCGCGTAGCCTATAAGTTCCCTCGCATACAATCTTGGCGATGATGAGGAGACCTTCCCAGTTGGGTCCTAGCTTTCCATCAGGTCGCCTATGATCGGTTGACTCGATATTTCTGAGGACGAGGTCGCCTAATTGAAAAGAGCGGGGATACACCCTCTTGTCATGGTACTCTTTTGTCTTCTGCTTGTAGTAGGCCATTTGTAAACCAGCCTGTAATCTTATTTCTTCAATCAAGTCGAGGTCGTTCAACCTATGTCTTTCATTCGCGCGAGCATTATAGTGTAGCACGCGAGTAGAAGGAATGTTGGTCTCAATGGGGACCATGGCTGACCCATAGCAGAGGGAAAATGGGGTCTCTTTCGTAGGTCATCTAGGGGTAGTTCTGATTGATCATAGAACTCGATCTAGCTCGTCAATCCATCTTGCCTTCTTTTCTACCAAAGTTTTCTTAAGGCCATAAACAATTAGTTTATTAGCGGCCTCTGCTTTCCCATTACCTTAGAGGTGGCATACGGAGGATGGCCATTGCGGGATCCCTTTATCATTCGGGAACTTGGTGAACCTCTTTCCAACAAAGTTGGTTTCATTGTCGCAAATGATTGCTCGCGAAAGCCCAAAATGACACTATATTTGGTCATGGACGAATCTCATCGTCACCGCTTCGTTCACATTCTTCAAAGGCATTGCCTCAATCCACTTGGAGAAGTATTCGACAGCCACTAGCAAGTGGTCGCAACCTCCTCGCGCAGTGTTTAGGCCTCCTATTGAATCTAACCCCTACATGTCAAAAGGTCAGGTCGCCACAATTGGGGTCTGAGGAGTCGCTGGCAGCCTTGGTACATCAGCATACCTCTGACATTGGTCGCACCTCTTGGTGTACTCCATGTCTTTTGCTCTTAGACTGGGCGAGTAATATCCACTTGATATTATCTTATCAGCTAGAGTGTGAGCTCCTGGGTGTCCTCCACATGCTCCTTTGTGGATTTCATGCAAAACTTGTAGACTCTGCCTTGGTGATTGACCTACTGTAGAGTATTCCTCCCACTACTGTGAAACTAGGAGATCTCTTTTAGGAATAGGGCTTCCTTAGGATCTGAGGGAAAAATATCCCTTTCAATATAATCCGTCATCAGGTCTACCCGGTCCTTTCCTCGTTGCTCATCTATAGCTATCATCTCGACTCTTTTAATGGAAGGTCGCTCTAGAAATTCTATAATAACAGAGAGCTTCTGTTTGTCCAACTCGTCTGAAGCTAGTTTTGATAACTCATCAACTCTCATATTGTTTGATCGATCAATCTGAATCAGTTCCCAATATCTGAAGTTCGCGAGCAACCCTTTGGCCATTACAGCATATTTGGTCAGCAACGGGTGAAGTATATTCTATTCCCCCACCTTCTCCCCCAATTTGCTTCACGACGAGTTGGGAGTCACAGAAGATGACTAAATCCTGTACCATCATAGTAATGGCAAGGTCCAAACCTGCGACCAATGCCTCGTATTCTGCTTGATTGTTGGAAGCGGGGAATTCGAACCTGATAGCTTTTTCAATTTTCTCTTGCTCGAAGGGGGAGATCAAGAGTATTCATGCACCTCGCACTGCCACACTTGAGGAGCCATCGATGTACATAGTCGAGTAAGTATATGGTCGCTCCTTAATAGGTTCATCAATTTCCATTGGTGCGAGCTCATTCTCTACAGCACCGAAAAAGGATGATTCAACTAGGAAATCAGCCAAAGCTTGTCCCTTTATGGCCTTCCGTGGTTGATAGCTAATATCAAACTCAGTCAACTCAATCGACCATCTAAGCATGCAACCAGAAACATCAGGTCGGAACAGGAACTTCTTCATGGTGAAATTGGTGTATACGATGACTGAATGTGCCATGAAGTATGCTCGCAATCGTCGAGCTGCGATGACACGTCGAGAGCTATTTTCTCTAGTCCAAGTATCTAGTTTCCACGTCAGTCAGAGCATGTGACACATAGTAAATAGGTCGCTGGATCAGATCTTCATCTATGATGAGCACTGCAGCAACCGCGAGATCTGAAGCCGCGAGGTATGTGTATAATACGTCGCCTAGCTTTGGGGATGTGAGCAAAGGAGGTCGACCCAAGTATTCCTTAAGTGCTTGGAATTCTTGGTCGCACGCCCTTGTCAATCTGAAATTCTCCCCCCCCCCCTGAGAGCTCTGAAGAATGGAAGACATTTCTTAGCCGACCTTGATATAAATCTGCTGAGAGCTGTTATGCGACCATTGAGCTGTTGGACCTCTGTTATGTTTCGGGGAGGTTGCATATTTAAAAAAGCCTGTATTTTCTTAGGATTGACTTCTATTCCTTTCTCGCTGACCATGAAGCCTATGAACTTTCCACTGGTCACTCCAAAAGCACATTTACTAGGGTTGAGTTTCATGTGGTTTTTCCTCAAATTTGCGAAGGTTTCAAGTAAATCAACCACATGATTTCTTGCCTTAGTTTTGATGACCATGTCATCGATGTATGCTTCTACATTCCTTCCAATCTGGCCGCCAAAGACCTTATTGACCATTCTTTGATAGGTCGCTCCTGCATTCTTTAAATCAAAAGGCATCATGTGATAACAATAGATGCCTCCTGCTGCTTGAAATCCTGTAGGGAGCGATCAGCTGGATGCATCTTCATCTGGTGATAGCCAGAATATGCATCTATGAAACTTAAACTTTTATGTCCACATATGACATCAACCAATTTATCTATTCCGGGGAGGGGATAGCTGTGTGTTGGACAGGCTTTGTTAAGATCAGTATAATCAACGCACATACGCCACTTTTTATTAGCTTTCAAAACCATTACAACATTGGCTATCCAGGTCGTATAATCAACTTCCTAGATAATTCCTGCCCTAAGCAATTTATCTATTTCCTCTTTAATGGCAAGCTCTTTCTCACCAGAATAAATGCGAGCTTTCTGGCGAATTGGTTTGAAGCCTGGTATAATGCTTAGGGCAAGTTCCACAACTTCCTCGCTGATCCCCTCCCTGTCTTCGACCTTCCAAGCGAATACATCTAAGTTGTCTTTGAGAGCTTTGATGACTTCCTCGCGCTCCTTGGCCGCAATGTTTCGGCCAACCTTTATTTTCTGTTCGGGATGATCTGAGATCTTCAGTTTCCTCGAGGGCCGCAATCTCGGTCGCCTCTTTGACCTCCAAGCTATCTGTTTCTGGAACTTCAAGGATAGTTGGAGGTATTTGGTTGATGGTCAGCACTTGGTCGCTAGTCCCGTCCAAAGTGTGGCTTTCATCGATTTCCATGGTCTGGTCGTTTATCTCGACGTCAGGTTCCTCTTCGTCGATGTCCATGCTCGCATAGATGCAACCCATGAAGGAAGTGGTTTTAGGATTTTTTTCCCTTGTCATTATTGTCTGGCTCTAGTTCATGACTGGTTGAAGAGTGCTTCCTCGACTTGATCTTTTCAGTTAGCTCATACTCCTTGCTAGGGGTGGTGATGATCTGTTTCGAGGTCTTCTTTTCCTCGATGATGTGGTCATAATAACACCTTAGGTTTCTAATCACGCAACCAACCCCACTATATGTCATGAACTTCAGTCTTTGGTGGGCAACCGAGATCACTAATCCAAAAATGCTTTGAGCAGGAGTCCCTAAGATAATATTGTAAGGCGAGGGAATATCGATCACGACAAATTTGATAATTTCAGATCGCTCAATGTTCTTTCCTCCCAGCACTACTTCGAGCTCAATGGTTCCCATTGCGTTTACATGATCGTTAGTGAATTCTTCCAGGCTCAGGTTCGACGGGATTAATTTCCTCTCATCTAGCCCCAATGCCTTGAAACACGAATAGAACATGATGTCCTTGGTCACCCCTGTATAAACCAGGACTCTCTTAACTCCAGAAACCCCTATATCGACCTCGATGATGAGAGGTTTGTCGCGGGCAGAATTGCTAGCGAGCTCAGCATTCTTGAATTCTATGGTATCTATGATATCTAGCTGCTCTCCACAAACAAAGACGTTATGTGACAAGGAAAATATTTTTTATTTAACTTGTCGAACGCTTACCCCACTTTCGGTGATGGTGTTGAAAACATTCTGACGTCGATTATTCCGACGGTAATTCTGGTTGTCCTCTCGTCGCCCATTGTTGTTGTTGCACAGAATTTCCACAAGCTCAACGAACACGGCGACCAGCTCCTATGCTCCGTAACTGCTGCTCGCACCTGTAACCTGTCAAAGATGAACACACGTTACTGAGGGCAGGGGGTTGTCCCTGCCAAAAAGCTCCGGCATGATAATCAATACCAAATCCTTTCCACAGCCTAGAGAATCACGTATAGAGGAGAGTTTGGGCTTACAAAATAGCGTACCTTTGCTTATTCGGTAGGTCCCTTTATATAGGCTCCAAAGTTATAAGATCCAAGAAGCTGTAAGCAAGCAGAAAACTGCTTGCAGTCATTTACTCCTGATGTAACTCTACTACTCCAAGATGACTATCTATGCTCGTCATGCTCTGAGCTCGACATGCTCTATGCTCGCCAGCTCTGCATGCTCGGAGCTCGTCAGCTCGTCATCTCGTCATCTCGTCATCTCGGCATCTCGTAATGCTTTGGTCGTCATCTGACCTCTACTATGCTCGTCAGCCAACCTCAGCTCTGCTTGTCAGCTGACCTCTGCTCGTCAGCTGACCTTAGGTCTGCTGCCACATGGTTCTATGATCATCCCAGTGCTTCCTATGCTCTCTGGGGATCCAATCTCCGTCTAGGTCTCCATGGTCGACGCCATGCTCCCTGTGGTTGCTCGCCAAGAGCTATGAAAGATATGGTATCTACAGTAGTCCCCTGGTCATACACAAGAGTATTTATGCTCGTGTGGAGGGCCATATTAATGTTCTTTCCATGTCAATGTTCTAGCCCTGAGCTCGGCGTTCATATGCCGAGCTTGGCCCTCGAACCAGTCCCCAGTGTCAAGTGGGTAGATAAAGTGCGAATACCAACATTGGATTCTATTCTTTTTCCTTTCGTATGTCCTTAATATGTAATCTCTCTTTCTCGAGATACTCTACAAGTTTCCATACACCTCTACTCCTTCGGAGTCCCCTTGCTCGTCACGAGCTCCTGCAATAATTCAAAGTTCCTTGCTCGCCTTGAGCTATCCTTTTCTCTTGATTTCCTTATAATCTTCAATTTTCTCAATATTCAAATATATTTCTCGCATGATGCTCAATCTGAACATTTTTCTTCATGCTCGATCTGAGCTATGACTTTGTGCTCAATCTGCAAGCATATATTCTATTCATGATCTGTTGCTCCATTTAGAGCACAAGCTTTGAACTTTAAGCCTCGAGCACTCCTATGCCGACCTCAATCCATGGACCAGTCCCCAGTGTTAAAGTGGGGTAGGTGGGCTCAATCTACGAACGTAAACTCGTGCTCTCTTTATGAGCACGAGTCTCCAGTATGTTCTTGATTTTGCATGTTTTGACTGCCATCAGTGTGCAGATGCTAGCACATTCAAAATGTGAAAAAGAGTGTCTATAGTGTGCTTTATAAAGACTCCGAGGAATTGAAATGTGAAAAAGTCCATAAGTGCCAATTTTTATATGGAGTGCCCATAATGCACATAGAAGTTATACAAAAAGCACATAATAAATATACAATGCACATAAATTATGTTATGTGCATTTTGTATAACCTCTATGTGCATTATGAGCACTCCTTGCTAGGAGTGCCTAAGCACTCCATATAATTTTCGCATAAGTGCGGCCTACATGTAAGTGACAACGCTATAAAGGTCAAGTCTTAGTCAACATATTCGAACAATCCAAACTGGCCGAGCCTAAACATTATACCTTCTTTTTCTATAAAAATCCACGTTTTTCCGGGAATTCATTTTGGACTACGGCCCAAACAAGGTTGTGGATCATGTGGGTTGGCAACCGAAATCTTCGGCCCAATCACCCAATCAAATCTCTCTCTCTCTCTCTCTCTCTCTCTCTCTCTCTCTCTCTCTCTCTCTCTCTCCATTAAAACATGATTTCATACCCTAGTACAAAGGTGAACTATATTTCAGTACTATAAGGCTTCTATCGGTTGGGATTTGAAAATGGACCTACCCAATTTCATAATTATTTACAAAGTTAGACTTTTATTGACCTTCAAAAATAACCTACGCCTATGTTGATTATAGTAAAATACTGTAAATGGTGTGCTTATTACACCGAAATCCTCAATAGGCCTCTCTTGCTAAATTGGCAAACAGGTCCAACAAGCACAAAAAAATTATGCCGCAGACTGATTTAACCAAACCAAAAATATATTATGGATCAATTTGACTAAGTCAAAGCATGATAACTCTTCAAATTGAACAAGTCAAAATAAGGCAATAATTTTTGGTACTTATCTCATCAACATTGCATCACTTTTTCAAACGAAAAGGCAAATAGCAAATATTACCAAATTCCTTTCCACAATTTGGGCTCTAATTTCCTAGCGGCCCAATGGATTTCATTCCTATGGAAAGATGAAATTTGATTCACCTTGAAAAAGCCAAAGTTTACTAGTTTTTCCGTAGGCTTAATCATTATTATTAAATTATTGTTTAAAAAATAATTCTAAATTCTTGCGAAACGATAATGAATTTTCTAATTTCTCAGTTCGAGGTCAATTTTTGGAAAAATTATCCCATTTCAAAAAATAAGGCTATTAACGCCTAAGTTGGCAAATTAAATAGCCGACTGTAAATAGTTTTATGGGTCGATTTTCTAAAGAGCCCAGCTTAGAGAAAGCATAAGGGTCGTGCTATTTACCGCCCTAAAATTTTTAAAATCGCCTTCAATTTTTTATAAAAATACCCTTATTATTTATCGCCCTAAATTTCTTATTTCGCTCCATTATCATATAATCACTTTAATACCTTAAATTTAATATTTATACATTTAAATTCTTACTCTTTATTATCATTATATGTTCCTTTTTTATCTTTAATAAAATTATTAAATTAATGTTAATATTAGCATATCTGATGATTATAAGCGTAATGCTTATTCGATCATACAAGTTGTTGCCTTATGCTAACCCATTGTAAGATGGCATTTGACATCGCCTTAAACTAACTAATTATTCTTATGCTTGTATGAAGCCCAATGCTTTTGCTACAATTTTCTCTATGAGATTCAATGGCGGACTTATCGAAATCGAAACCAATATAAAGGATAGGTCCTATTAAATCAATACAATCTATAATACATGGGAGCTCAGTAGGCCCCACTAATAAATGAACAGTAATTTTGGGTATTATGTTTGCCACAACTACCGAGATACAACAAACTAATGTTTGACTTCTTGAGAGCAATAAAAAAAAATTACAGCTAACAATGAAATCCATATCATCTATCCCAGTGAAATTCATCTAAACCATTCATTTTACATCTAACCATGTCATCTGATTCATCTGAACCAGCAGAACACATCTCCAAAATTTCCCCCTCTCCACCAAGTGAATTCAAAGTTTCCCCCTCTCCTAAATTTCAAACTTTCTTGCTATATACATCTTCATTTACTTCTACTGCATTTACTTCACACATTTCATGAGGTATTAACTTTATCCTCATTTACATCTGTTTCTTCATCATATGCTGCATTTCACAAAACTCTCACAACAAAGAAAACCAAAAACAATCAGTTTGCTAAAAATACTTTCCTAAAAACATAGTTGCCCTCCTCACGTTTTTATTCATACTTTCAGAGAAGCAGGAGATAGATATTGCAGAAGAAGCAGAAAAGCAATACTTTTCAGGTCTGCATTCATTTTCGTATTGGTATTAAAAAACACTTTTAAGTAGCTGTCTTCTTGGATTTCCAAAAATAAAAAAACCCAAGCAATGTTAAACAAACAAACAGAGACCGTAATGGCAAACCAAGCAAAAGACAACCCCATTTGGTGAGCAGTGTTCAAAGTACTGCAAAAAAAATGCTTTATAGTTTTAAAGCTTTGTAACATGCGGTTCATCGGGCCAGAATTTTTAGATCCAAAAAAAAAAGTTTCTTAGATCCAAAAAAAAGGGGAGGGGTCACAGTTCACCAGGATACTATTTTTTTATTTCGATTTTTTCAGAGTTGCGATTCTACTCGCAATCTCTACACATCTCCTGCAAAACAAAGTTTTTTAGATCTGTAGTTTTTAACCAAAACAAAGAAGGAACAGAAGATGGTGGTGAGAGAGAAATTAGTTCCTGGAAGAGATTCCTTTAGTGATTTTCACTTTTGATTCCGATTTCATTGCTGTGCTGTGTTGTGCTGTTCGTGATGGTCGTGTAGGGAGAGAGGGGAAACTGGAAATGGGAGAAGGGTCGCGGCGGCTAATCGATTGGCGGTGGTGACGGAGCTAGCTAGGATAGTTTGGGAGGGCGTCAACAGTGGAGTTTTTGAATTTGGCTATACTTTTTATCAAGGAAAGTCAATTGACATGAAAATGGGAAAGGAAAAAAAAATTGTTGTTGGCGAAAAAAAAATTGTTGTTGGCTTCTGTTGGTTCCTCTTTCACTCGGTTCTCCTTAATTTTGATGAGAACTCTGTTGGAGCTGAGTTCAGATGAGGTGTGGGGATGGGGATATTATAGAGAAACTTACCTCGGCGTTGGTGGAGGTTGGCAGAGGAGGTGGACGACGTGCCTACTTTGATTTTCAAGTTGGAGCAAGGCCGGAGACTGGAGAACCACACAACCAACCAACAACCGAACCAAGTTCAGCGGTCATCATCTCCACCTTCAATCGATCTCTACCTCTTCTTCTTCTCCTTTATATCTTTCTCTCTCTCTCTCTCTATCTCGCTTTCTCTTCCTCTCTCTGGCTTCTAATCAGACCGATCAGAGTCGATCTTGGAGGAGAGAACAAAAGAACAAAAGGTGGGGGTGTGGGAGGAAGATGGGGCTGACTCCATCTGGGTTTGGGGATGGAATGAGAGAGATCTGTGTGCAGCCAGTGTAGGTGCTTATGTGAGGTGACGATGGTGTTGGGTGGAGGATCATTGCGGTGGGTATGGGGCGGCGGCGATGGTGTTGGGTTGTAGAGAGAGAGAGAGCTCGGTTGTAGAGAGAGGGAGAGATCGGTTGAAGTGAGAAATTTTTAAGGTTATTTTTCTTTTATATTTAGGGTTAATATTGGGCTGAAGTTGGGCCATGTTATATTTTTGGGCCTCCTTAAATGTTTTATTTTTGGGTCTCCTGAAATGTTTTATTTATAGTTGGGTTAATATTGGGCTGCATGTTGTAATTTTTTTATTAATGTGAATGTTGTATTTTTACATTCACATTAATAAGGTTAGAGTGATGCAAAATTTAGGATTAGATGCAATTTATAGGTGGACCATTTAATTATTGGGCCTGTTGTATTTTTGTATTGGGCCTGTTTATATTCAAATGTATATAATCTTTATTAGGTTATTAATGTGAAATACAATATTCAAATATTTTGAATGTTATTTTAAAGGTTTCAAGAAACTTAGTAAATTTTTTGAAGATGTATCTAAAATTTAATTTGTGTTATTTTTCTGCGCCGTGCCCTCGGGCACGGGCATTTACTAGTGATATACATATTAAAGTGGTTTTCTCTAATAGCTTAAGCTTTTAGATGAGTTGGTCACTTAGCATGGTATCAGAGCACAAGGTTTGGCAAGGTCTTGGGATCAAAACTCTCCCCTTGCCCTCTAAAATTATGATCTTGGGTATATATGACCTATTATTATAATATTACGTGTGAGGGAGTGTTAAATCAATGCAATGATATACATATTAATGTGGCTATCTCTTTATTTGGCGAGAATGGTATTAATTCTCAAATTATTTCTCATGTTACATGTTTCCTTGCCTCTTAAACGCGAGATACAGCTTATCCAGATTCATGTAGTGTAGTTGGGTTTGTTGGCCTTCAATTCAATACTCCTATGGTCGAAAACGGAACTTTGGTTTGACTATTTTTTAGCACAATTTTCCATGTTACGACAACGTGCTTGGACAAACGTCCACACTTTGCAATTGCAGCGTTCCTTCATTAAAATAGCCAAAAATAGAAAGCTTTGTTTATTTCAACCTACATTTGAGATCTCATAAGCTAAAGTCTATGTGCCTAACCAGTAGCATGTTTAAGGAGAGGAAAATATAAAGAAATAGCCTTCTCAACCAATTGACTAGTGCTTTTTTCATATATACATAATCGAGGACAAAGATCCAGTTTTTCAGACTCCAAAGTCAAACATTTATCAAGTCAAGGAGACTATAAAAAATTCTAGGATTTGACTCGGGACAGAACTGCAGGAGTCGGTAAATATATGCCAATTGAAGCGAGTAGCACCAAATTGCACCAGCTCTCTTTTCACATAACCTCTATAGTTAAAATTTGAAATTACCTATTAAAATTAATTGATAATGAGAGAAGTAATTCAGATTTTTATTATGTGATTGTAAAATTTGTTTATTCTCGATATATGACAATGTCTCAATACGGCACCTTGCGTGTAGTTGGGATTGGGGTTTACTACGCGGATTCTCTTTTATCTTTCGGATGACGATGAAAAAGGACATCGTGTACCCTTTGGGCTCGCACGTTTAGAGAGTCTGATTTGATACCATATTAAAGTGTGGAGTATCATCTCAAAATTATGTTAAGTGTCTATTTCATCTAAAACCTTAAGGTGTTAGATGTGACACTCTTTTATATTTAATGCTCTAACATTTCCCCTCACGGGCCATGTGCATATGCGGTACCCTTTTTGCGGATCGTGTAAGCGGGAAGAATCAAACCCCTGACCTTAGACCCTGAAGCTCTGATACTGATACCATGCTAATGTCAGAGGTTCAATCTCAAAATCAAATGACAATAAGAGGAGTAGTCCTGAATCTTTTTTAAGTGTAGGTGTCGCGCCCCGAGTCCCGTGACGTCACGTTTCCCGGGGAGTGACGCAACGATAACACAAGACACGATATGCGGAAGCGATTACATATTAACTCTCACCTACAACATCCCATGTAACACTCTAAAATGAAAGACCACTTTGATTTCCTTTCCTTTTACCATTAGTTCTCAAAATACATAACACATACACATGAATACACTCCTAATTAGCAACACAACCATAACCATATCTATCCACAGACATACACACATATACATATAC
>JAOWAN010051414.1:1252-13571 GCA_028566635.1 Lobelia cardinalis
ACTACTAAAAGCAATCAATACATCAACATTGAACAAGGTAACTGAGAAACTTCACCAGCTTTGCGTGGATTATCGACTGGCATACAAGTTGTAGTCACTTCAGATCCTCTTCCTCCTCCGTGATCTTTTATTGCTTGGGTCTCAACAATCTCGTTTCCCTTTTTCTTCTTGTGCATCATCCCTACAGAATCAAAAGAAAAATAAAAGGGTGAGTCTAACTGAGGACAATAACTAATTACTACTAAAAGCAATCAATACATCAACATTGAACAAGGTAACTGAGAAACTTCACCAGCTTTGCGTGGATTATCGACGGGCATACAAGTTGTAGTCACTTCAGATCCTCTTCCTCCGTGATCTTTTAATGCTCGGGTCGAAACAATCTCTTTCCTCTTTTTCTTCTTGTGCATCATCCCTAGAGAATCAAAAGAAAAATAAAGGGGTGAGTCTAATTGAGGACAATAACTTACTACTAAAAGCAATCAATACATCAACATTGAACAAGGTAACTGAGAAACTTCACCAGCTTTGCGTGCTTTGCGTCGATTATCGACTGGTATACAAGTTGTAGTCACTTCATATTCTCCTCTTCCTCCGTGATCTTTTATTGCTTGGGTCGCAACAATCTTGTTCCGTTTTTTCTTCTTGTGCATCATCCCTACAGCATCAAAAGAAAAATTATGGGGCGGGTCTAATTGAGGACAATAACTTACTACTAAAAGCAATCAATACGTCAACATTGAACAAGGTAATTGAGAAAGTTTACCAGCTTTGAGCGGATTATCGACTGGTATACAAGTTGTAGTCACTTCATATTCTCCTCCTCCCCTGTGATCTTTCCTCAGCCCAATTACACACTTAGGTGATATAAGGCTTTCAACGTAAGTTCCACAAAAATCAAATACAGTACCAGCATGAACTCCGGGCATCTTTAAATCTCTTGATGTTTTCTCCTCAACTTTATATGCTACCATTTCATGAGAATCAACCTGAAGCACAACTTCTTGACCCGCATTCATCAAACATAATAAAGGGCGAGGAGAAGATTTATTACCCATCGTTAATCCACATATTGGAATTTTCTTCCCCAAGTACTCCGTTGTACCATACTCTATCATCAAGATATCTGCTGGATTATGATTGTTATCTTGATTATAGGAAATACAAATTATACGCCCATTTAGAGCAGATAGAGAATCGAATCTAATACCCCTCACTCCAGGCAATTGCAATTCCTCAAACTCCTCATTCTCTAAATTAAAAGCAGTTATAAACCAATAAGCCCCGTACCCTGCAAATCTAATACATAACCAATGAAGACGTCCATTCAAGTAAACTCCCGTGCGCTGTATTATTGCAATACCACCATTCTTAGGTACTATAGTCTCTCTTGAGCAATTGGTTCTCAAGGAATAGATTGTAATTTTATGAAAATATTTACCCTTCACTGGTGGAAGATCAGTTAGCTTAACAAACTTATAATCATCATTCTTCGAGTCATATCCTAATCCATTCATTTGATCTCTACTACACCTGAAATAAGGGCCATCGGCCGGGAGATTTGCATCAGCCGGAGGGCGAATTGTAGAGTACTCTCTAGTCGTTGGATTGATTAAAATAGCGGAATCATCCACCATAAAAGCTAAAACTAGTCCGTTACAAAGGCAAGGCATATCGCCGGAAAACATCTGCAAAGGAGGGTAACTGAGTTTTGTGGCATTCACGACAGAATCCCCTGCCTCGAGAGAGTAGAGAATCTTGTTGCTGGACATTCCGATTGTATATTCGCGGTAGCCGCTGCTGTTACGATTGAAGTGCGTTGTGACGAATTGAGGTCCGGAAATTAGGGATCGCCATTGCTTTGATACGAACTTGAAACGGCAGAGGGATTTCACCGGGAGACGGTATAGAATTTCTTCGATGATCTCCGACGGATATCCAGCGGCGGTCGACATTGCCTCAGCTCTAAAACCTAATTTGTTAGAATATGCGAGTTGGGATTAGGGCGTAGACGAACGTAGCATGCTGTTAAATACCAAACCAAAATTTCTCTTAAACCCTTTAATTTTGACAAAAAAAAATTTATTATCAATTTAAAATCTTTCACCCTCCTCTATTGTCACACTATCGCTTTAATTCTATAATATATATTTTTTAATTTAAATTCCTATCACGGTAAAAACTTTTCACTCCCTTTAGGTGATTCCATTATTCATCAAAAATTAGTCATTCTCTAACACAAATGACCAAATAAATATAAATCATGAAAAAGAATTATAAGAACATAATATAAATCTCGATTATGACATGAAAATATTAAAAAAAAAAACAAAAATAAATTGCATTTTCGCCATTTTTACTGTTCATTTTCGTACGATAATGTTAATCATGTATCATTTGAAAAATGATTGACATGATATTATTTATAATTATAATCATCAAATTTTAATTTTAAAATATTAATCTAAATATTATTTCTTTTTTTGATCTCACACCATTTCCTCCATTTTTTAAAAAATATAATCAACTTTTATAATAACAAAGTTTTTTAAAATTAATTATAATATTTTATTTTTATAAACTTAATTATTACCCTTAACTTTATATTAACTAAAATATTATATTTTTGAACAATTAGTTTTGGAATAATTTGCAAAAAAATCATTTAATGAATATGATGATGGTTACATAAACTAATATTTAAAAAGTTTATATTTAAAAAATTATAAATTAATTCTACCTAAAAAAATTTATAAATATAATTTAGGGATAAATTGGAGGAAACCCCCTGTGCTTTTCGGATTTCGGGGATGAGCCTCATGTATTTTTTTTTTCGTGAGGGATAGCCTCCCTACCTTAAATTACGTTAGTATTCATCCATTTTTTTTAACGAAAAACTATAAATAGACCAACATACCCCCTATTAAAAGGATAGTAACAAAATAGAAAAATAAAATAAAAAAACATAATGCCTCACCCATCCATTCCTATGGCAACGGCAGAAACAATTCCAGCCCTAATTCCTATTTCTATGGCAATAGCAGAGCCATCTCTCCTCCTTTGGAACCCTTATCCATAGTCGACTGTCCTATGCTCCACCCCTACATTCTCCCCAACCACTACCGTCTTCCTAATCGACACCTCCTCCGGCCGCCACATTTACTTCTCCGAATTCATCTCCCAGACCCAATCCCTCGCGTCCTCCCTCCAATCCCTCTTCCTTTCTCTCTCCACCATCCATGTCGCTCTCATCCTCTCCCCTCCCACCTTCCACGTCACGATTCTCTACTTCGCTCTGCTCTCCCTCGACGTCGTCACGGTCTCCCCCGTCAATCCTCTCTCCACTGATTCGAAGTTGGCTCACCTGATTAACGTCAGTAACCCGGTTGTCGCTTTCAAAGGCGTCGAGTTGACTCACCGTAATTTCATCGTCATCACAGGAGACGACCACCACACCAGATCCCTTAGACTTCAGGAGGAAGAGGAAGAGGCCACTTCTGGAACTCAAGCGGTTTCGCTATTTATGTTGCCTTTGTTTCACGTGTTCGGTTCTTTATGCAAATGGATCGGTGTCACCTTCGATTCTCCGATCCTGAGACGAAAGTTGAGTCCCCAATACACCACCTCATTCCCTTTTCAATTTTTCCATTTTTCCTTCTCACCTTCTTGAATCTCCAAATCTGTGATTTTGAATGTGCAAGATTGTAATTTCATGCACTAACCTTGATGAGATTCGAATTTCACCCACAATGAGACAAAATTTTGGTGTTTGAGGGTAGGGGTAAGTGGCTCACATTTGAACAGTCCCAAGAGTGGGAGGAATGTGTGTTGCTTCTATGAGGGAAAAGAGAATGGCCCTTTGTGATGAATCTGGTGGATTTAGGTATGGAAGAAGGATATGGTGTCAGGGCACGAGCTGGGGAGGATCCAAAAGGGCTGCAGATTGGGAGGTCTGAACACTGGTCCTGGTAAGAGCATGGGCATCAGAGGTGGGGATGGAGATGGAGACAGGAAATGGGTTCTTGGTGGGTTTTGCTTTGAGAATGGTGGGTTTTCGTTTTTCTTTTCTTTCTAGATACTAAGAAGAAGAAGTACGGGTAGCAGATCTTTGTATTTGGGAGTGGTGTTGTTGGATGGACAGTGGTGGTTTGTAGTGGTGGTGGAGTTTGACAATGACGGTGGTGGTGTTTGATGGGTGGTGGTCAAATTTGGGGCATAAATGTCTTTTTCTTTTAAGAAGGGTATAATAGTCTTAACGGTATGTTTTATTTTTCATTCAATAAATTTTCTTTCACTTTGGTCTTGTATAACGGATGAAACCTAACGAAATTAACGTCAGGGAGGTGAACCCTCGAGAAAAAAAGTAAATGAGGCTCATCCCCGAAACCCGAAAAGTACAGGGGGGGTTCCTCCAATTTATTCCTATAATTTTTCATATTATGAACGCCAATAATAATTTGATAAAGATATATTTAATTCATAACGAAGAGGGTGGAGACTTTGGTTCAAAGGTGAAGAAATAGACGTGTTCTACTGTAATCAATTGGGTCCCACAAAAACACCCATTTTTTTTCTTGCTCCGACTGAAGCTACAATTTTAAAGGCACACAAATAAAAATTACATGGATAGGTAAGGCAACAATAACTTTCAAATTTAGTTTGCATAAAAACCACATAATTCATGGAGACTTCCAAGTAAACCATTAAATACCCAGAAATAAGATCTACATAGACAGAAGGAAGAGCAAACCCAGCAAGTTCTTCGAATCCGTTCGACCAGACCTAGTCTCAAAGCCAATCCTCTTAAAACCCACATTGAATCTTTCATGTCATTCTCCCTTATACCATTCAAAAGATCTCAACATTGTGCTGATGAAGTCGCAATCAACTCAAATTCCTCAAAAACTCTAATCGGAAAATCAGTAAACCAAAAATTGGAGGAATGAAGGAAACAATAAAATTACAACATCGGTTGGCTTCTTGTACTTAATGCAAATCTCATCCTTTCGATTTTGAGGAAGAAAATCATATAAATGGATCAGACCGGATTGGTGAAACGGAGGAAAAAAAACACCCAGATGAGATAAATCTCGGTTTGCAGGAAGAAAAGAGAGAGTGAGAGTGAAGAGAGAAGAGAAAAGAGAAAAGAAGAAAAAATAAAAAGAAAAGAAATAGGGCAGTGGGACTGTGAGAAATGGAAGAGAGAGAGAGAGAGAGAGAGAGAGAGAGAGAGAGAGAGAGAGAGAGTGAAGAGAGGAGGGGAGGAGAAGGAAACAAAAATAAAATGAAATGAGCGAGTGAATTGTGGGAATTTCCGCACAAGAGAGAGAGAGAGAGAGAGAGAGAGAGAGAGAGAGAGAGAGGTAAAGTAGAAGTAAAAAGAGGAGAAATAAAGTAGATAAAGTAAAAGTGTGATGTGATTTTTGAAAAAGTTAGTAGGAAAATAAAAAAATGTGTTATAATAGGATAGAGATGAAGGTTTGAATTGATTTGGTATAGTGTATAGGTATAGGGGTAATAGATGGAAATTGTTTGATATTGATATGAAATATTGAAAATATATGATATATATTAGATGTTAAGATATTCAAATATAGTGATATATTAGATTCGTAATTTGAGCCTTAGTCTCTCGTGATCTCTTGCTCCATACATTGTAAAATAAACTTCGATATTACGGAGGTATGTCAAATTTCTCTACTAAAATTGGTACATAATCCAAATTTAAAATTTTAGTAATTTTTTTTAAACGATTGAGGTATGTGTTTAAAAAGTGTGATAGGATGTAACATTTGATATAGAAGATCCGAACTTCTTTTTCTCTCTCTCTCTCTCTCTCTCTCTCTCTCTCTCATACACATATATAGTATATGCACAAGTGATCTACTATTTCTTGAAATGACATTTTAAATAGTAATTTTTCTAATTTTCGAAAAAAAAACACACAATCTCATTTCCTAATATTCCCCCTACTATTCAATCACCACCCCTATTCTTCCCTTCTCTCATACATACACACACCACTACTTTCTCTCTTTTTCTTTTTCTCTTTCTTTCTCTATAATTTTTTTATTAAAATATATTTTTATATTTATCTAAATTTTATATTAAATACATTTATATATTTAAATAAAATATTATTTATTTATAAATTAATTAATTATTTAAATTTTAACTTCGTATCCTCGGGTACGAACATATACTAGTCAACATATTTACACCGGTAAATCACTATCTACTGCTTTGACCTTTTAATGTTTCCTGTCTGCCATTAGATCACATTTTAATGGATGACATGAGATTAATAGATATGTATGTCAATGAGTTTCAAAGTTATCTTTTAATCACATTTTAACTAAAAAAATAATATCATTTAAAAAAATACATGTAAACAAAATTAGCTATGTATGAATGTCCTTTTTTCAAAAGTGACACTCGATTGTCTTGTTATTCCATTTATAACCTATGCTACACTTACGTCGGAGTATAAGTAGAATTTTAGCCAAAACATATCTAAAAATGGTAAACTAATTTCAAAATATTCACTTTTACTGAAAAATCAATTTTTTGCAATTACTTTTAAATAATCAATTCTTCAAAATGCTCCATCAAACTCACCGTTGATGTCTTTCGATTTCTCACTTTTTCTTAACAATTACATTTTTCCATGCTATGCCATGTCAATATAATATAGTATATTATAATATAATATAATATAGTTGCAGAAATAGGCATCATGCACACAATTAAATTAACTTTTGTTCCAAAGTTTCAAAAACCCAATTAAGAAAAAAATCCGATTATAATGAATAAAAAGAGAGAAAATTCCGCTTAACTCATGATAGAGCCTAATTAATTAGAGTGTGATTGGAGTGCAAAATCTTATTTCTCGCATGTTAGATCAGTCAACTCATATGACGGTTTCTATGCCCAAGCCGCGTCCTAGTAGAGGTGGTGGTGCTGTGGGAAATAAGGATTTTGGTGTGAAGCTTGGAGGATTTAAATCACCCCTATCTAACCTTAGCTCTTCCTCGGATAGAGGGGGACGGGGTGGCTTGAATGGTGGTGGTCGATTTTCTCTTGCATATCGGCCAGTCCCAGAGTTTAGTAATATGCATGGTGGAGTCACTTTGTCGGGCGTTGCTGTTAAAAGTGGCCAAATCCCTGCTGGGAATACCTCAATCCCCCAGTAGGATTGTTGGTTGTTATCTTTCTTGCTTTCCTTTAATGATGTTTAACTATCTTTTTTGGAATTGTCAAGGAGTTGGTGCTACCAATAAGATGGCAGCATTGAAAGATTATGTGCGTTTGCATATCTGTGGTTATTCTGGTTGAGACTCGGCTACGAGGGGCTCGGGCTGATAAGGTTATTAGTCAACTAGGCTTTTGTTTCTCATTTAGAATTGAAGCGGAAGGCTTTTGTGGTGGTATATGGGTTCTGTGGAAGAATGCGGTTAATCTTACTATGTTATCATGTTCATATCAAATTATTAATATGTCCGTGGAGATTGGCAATGGGAGCTCCTTTTTTCTGACTATAGTGTATGCGGATCCTAATGGTTCTTTTCGAAGATCAGTTTGGGAATCAATTGATTGGCTGAGTAGTCAGAATATTGGGAGTTGGGTGCTGATTGGTGATTTCAATTCTTTCTTGTTCTCTCATGAAAAAGTGGGGGGGGGGGGGACTCAGAAAGGGGTAGCAACTGTGTAACTTGTTCCAAAATTGTGTTAACAGATGTCAACTTCTGGACGTGGGTAGTAGAGGTCCTCCTTTTACTTGGCATATGGGTACATTTTAGGAGAGGTTGGATAGAGCTTTATGTAGTAGAGAATAGAGATTATTGTTTCCTCTTGCATTTGTAGCTCATCTTCCTTTTACGTCCGATTGTGTTGTTTATTGATAGCGGTTTAGATGAGAGGAGGTCAGCTCCATTCCGTTTTTTGGCCCCTTGGTTTTGGCATCCGGAGTTCAAGGACTTAGTGGCTAAAAATTGGTCGAATAATAGTGACATTTGGAATAATCTCTTACGGTTTGCTGGTGTCTTGAGGAAATGGAATGTTGAGGTTTTTGGGAATATTTTTTATCGAAAGAAAAGGATCTTAGCCCGGCTGGAAGGTATTGATCGGTGTCGTAGTGCTCTACTTCCTCGATCGTTGAGTATGTTAGAGAATCATCTCCGGCTGGAATATGAAACTATTCTAAATTAGGAGGAATTGATTTGGCAACAGAAATCGAGATTGGATTGGTTAGAATTTGGAGATCGAAATACATGGTACTTCCATACTAAATGTGTCGTGCACCGAAATTCTTCAAAAATTCGGGCCTTAAAAGTAGTGAATGACGAGTGGTGCTTTGATGATCAGATTATTCAGTCTCATGCTACTCAGTTTAATGAAGCCTTATTTAGAGAAGAAGTTGTGACAGCCCCTACATTCCCATCACGTGGTTCCTTCCCGTGCCTTGAGGCGGATGATTGGAACGCTATTATGACTCGTGCTTCGGAAGAAGAGGCCAAGCGGGCGTTGTTTGATATGGCTCCGTTTAAAGCTCCAAGTTTGAATGGTTTCAGTTTGGATTTTTTTCAGTCGAATTGGACAGTTGTGAAAGATTCGATTTGTGAATTTGTGAATTCCAGCTTAAGGGGGGTCCCTATTCGAAATGAGCTTACTACGGCGATCATAACTCTTATCCCAAAGAAAAAGGATCCGAGTGTTATCACAGATTATCGACCCATAAGCCTGGTTCCTACTGTCTTCAAGATTCTAATGAAGGTTCTTACGAACAGATTTAAGCCGCTTATCCTGCGTCTGATCTCTGATACGCAGTCTAGTTTTGTTCCACGTTGGCAAATTGCTAATAATATTGTGATCATTGAGGAAGTACTCTCTTTCGTTTCGTCATAAACATGGTAGGAGTAGTTGGATGATGATAAAGGTGGATTTGGAGAAAGCCTATGATCGCCTCAGATGGAGTTTTATTTTTGGCTCGTTGAGCGATGCTGGTTTCCCGATCTCTCTCATCAAGCTCTTGGAAGACTGTCATGCTAATAGTAAGTCTTCTTTATGTTTAAATGGAAGACTTACAGAGCCACTTAATCTGTCCAGGGGAGTTCGTCAAGGAGATCCGCTATCTCCCTATCTATTTGTTTTGTGTATGGAGCACCTATCCTAAGCTATTCAGATGATAGTTGCCTCGGGTGAGTGGAAACCTATCAAGCTTGGTAGGCGAGGAGTTCTTTTGTTGCACTTGTTTTTTGCTGATGACTTAGAGCTCTTTGCAGAGGCTTCGGCCTCTCAGGCTCAGGTAGTCATGGAGGTCCTTAATTCTTTCTGTCAGTCGTTGGGTCAGAACATTAATGTGAACAAGATCGCCTTTTACACTTCCAAGAACGTTACTCCAGCGCAGTGGGAAGAGATTTGTGATCTCATGGGGTTTCGACATACAAAGGATCTTGGGCATTACTTGGGTGTGCCGGTCATTCAGGGGGGTGTCAAATGCAGATTCTTTGATTACATTGAGGATAAGATTCGTAATCGTCTTAGCGGGTGAAAATCTAAATGCCTGTCATTAGCGGGTCGTATTACATTAACCAAGTCTGTGTTGTTTGCTATTCCGTCTTATGTGATTCAGGCTGTGGTGTTACCGTTTGGCACTTGCTCTGCGATAGAGAAAATCTGCCGAGAGTTTGTTTAGGGAGAGGGAGATGATGGTCGGAAGATGCACCTTCTAGGTTTGAATAAGCTGTGTAGATTGAAAGAATCGAGTGGTTTGGGCTTCAGATCGTTGGTAGAGTGATAAGTATATTTTATATACTTATTTAGTACTCTTTTTCATACTTAAATGAGCTAACGTCAAGCATTTTATTATGATTTCTATGTATTTCTTGGTGTTTTTGGTCTTTACAGAGGTTTAAGTGCATATATGCTGAAAGTAGGAAGTTCAGGGGCCTAAACTGTTAAATCTGGAAAGTGCTGAAAAAGTCGCGGCGCTGGGGCGCCCAACCCAGCGCTACAGCGTTCATTCCTGATTTCGGGTCTGTTTTGGAAAATTGCCAATTTTGCAATCCTATTCCTACTTGGATACTTCAAGTCCGGCCCAGAGATGCTTATTGCCATATGAAGAATCCAAAACACATCAGAGAATTAGTTTTTAAGGAATTAATATGTAATTCTATTTTAAAAACAATCTAGGGATATTATTTTCCTAAGTATTTAAGAAAGAGAAAACCATTAGGATTTCTCTCATGCCTCTTTCATTATTTTCCAGCTATTAGACATTGTTCTCTGCAGAATTTTAGCTTTAGTTTATTTTTCTTTTCTTCCAAGAGATTTAACAATTAGCAATTGGAGTTTTCAAGCACTAGGATTCACAACCTTTATTTCGTAAGTTCATCTGACAATTATTCATACGTTTTGCTTGTTGATTTCATTTGTGTGTTCTTGATTAGGGATTGACAACCCCAATTTTTGAATCTTAATTGTGATCTTATTGCGTTTAATAGTTGTTAGTTGCGTAAATCAAGGATTAACAACTCGAGATTTGCATGTTTAGTTTAATCGCTATTTAATTATTTCGTTTCGTTTTGGTGAATTAGAATTGAGATTGACAACCTTGATTCGAAGTTCATCCTTGCAATTTAGTTATTTTGCGTCGTTAGTAGAATTGTGAGATTGACAACCTCGTAATTCGATTAATGATAGTAGTTTAATAATAGTTTACAAACAATTGCTATAATCCATTTACTTAGATTAGAATTGAACTCTAGTATCCAGTACTTAAAGAATTGAGTCATCCGTCCTCGTGGGTTCGACTCATACTAATCATTTTATTACTTGATTGACCACGTTCTCTTGCGCATTGTTTTTCATGATAGAAAATCCACATCATAGAGGTTAATCGGGCAAGTATGGCTAAGCTTGTTTGGCGTCTATCCAACGAGCCGGAAGGTCTCTGGGTTCGTGTTTTGCATTGTAAGTATCTAAAGGATCAATGAATTCCTCAAGTTACATGTCTGGATTCTCCATTATGGAAGGCTATGGCTAAGAGTTGGAATTTTTTGAGAGGTAATATTCGGTGGAAAGTTGGCAATGATTGTTCTATCTCTTTCTGGAAAGTTGGAAATGATAGTTCTATGCCTTATTCGGTGTTGATGGATATTCCCAAGGAACAGCTCCGGGCGTCGTTGGCGTATTTTCATCCTACCTCGAGTTCAAGAGATTTTGCTACTATCCAATTTTGGTTTTTGGATCCTCTAAGGAAGAAGATCAGAGGTCTTCTGGATCAAATCTGGTCTGAGGGTCGAGATACTTGTTAGAAATTTGTCGGCCAATGGCATTTTCTCGATTGCATCAGCGTATGAGAAACTTGTGAAACCTTCTGATACGAAGCCGAGCAGTCTTTGGCGCATGATTTGGAAGTGGCCTGGGCCACAGAAGGTGCTTACCTTTCTTTGGTTAGTTTGTCATGATAGAATTCTTACGAATGTTGAACGCGTCAGGCGCCATTTAGCTTTGAATTAGAGTTGTTTAGTTTACTCTAATTTATCAGAGTCGAGTCTTCATGTTCTCAGGGAATGTTATTTTTCCTTGGACGTTTGGTTCTCCTTATTTGAGAACCTTGCTAGTTCGAATTTCTTAACTATAGACCTGAAGTCTTGGTTGTTGGCTAAAATCAAAGGTTGTTTTAAACCTCGATTGTCGGTTAGTGGGTCCATTTTGTTTGTTATAGTTTGTTGGAAGTTGTGGTTTGGCATAGTAGGTGGGTTTTTAATGAGGAGTCGGTTTCATTGGATGTACGAGTTTTCTTGGCTCTGAGTGAGGCGAAGGTGTGTGAGGCTGTGATGAAGGGCCCTCTCGATGGTACGAACTACCTGGGTTATGGTCAGGAAATCGAAATCGGGTGGGTGGCTCCGCCATTAAATTATGTTTTTATCAATTATGATGGTAAACATTGTCGTCTGTGTCGAAATCTGCGTATGGTTTGGTCTGTCGGGATTGCAATGGTCGATGGCTTGTTGGTATTGGACAGACATTGGAGGTAAGCTGTGCATTCGCGGCTGAGCTAGAAGGAGTTGCTGGTCGCCTCGAGCTGGCTTGGAGTAGAGGATGGAGACAAGTTATTATGCAGACAGATTGCATGGAAGTGATTCACTTAGTTCCAAGTGGCCACTCTCGTAGTTCTCAACACTATGAGATTCTTAGTTGTATTCGTGTGCTCCTGTATAGGGATTGGCGGGAAAAGTTTGTAACACCCCGCGAACCAATTAATAAAATAATATAAATATGTTATTATTATAGTGTATCGTATTTGTGGATTTCG
>JAOWAN010051425.1:0-13568 GCA_028566635.1 Lobelia cardinalis
TGAGGAGAGAGAATGTGATGTGAAAGGTTTGAATGTGAGGAGAGAGAATATGATGTGAAAGGTTTGAATTGATTTGTTAAAATGTATGAATAGGGGTAATAGATGGAAAATGTTTAATATTTATTTGTGATATTGGGTGATATTTGAGTAAGATATGAAATATGTTTGATGTTGAGATATTAAAATATTGTGATATATCTGACTTGTGATCTGAACCTAAGCTACATGAAATACAAGTTTTATAATCATGTATGTTCGGTAAGTACTGTGAGTAAGGAGCTATATATGAGAAAGTCAAAGTTGCGTGTTATTAAAGAGTGGTTAGATTATGAATATTAATTTAGTTCGTATATTTTGTTTAGGTTTGATTGATCGATGGTGTTAGTGTCGGTTCGAACTCTCACAATTTTTGGAAATTATTTTTGGAGCTTATGTAATTGAGGTACGTTATAATATCTTTAGGTCTTTTGCTATGTTATCGTTTCAGCTATAAATCTTTTATTATGAATTTCTTGATATATCGTTCTTTAAAAATGTATATCAATATTTGTATTGGACTTTGACTCCGTCGTATTACGTTCTTTGAAAACTCCTAACATTTAATTTGGATATCGTTAGATAAATCTTTGATAATTTTGATATATCTCTATGCATGCTCACTAAGATTAAGAATCCGCGTGCGTGCATTTTATTTGACATTTTGCCTTTTTGGAAATTATGATTTTTGACACTGCTAGGAGTTGCATTGAAGCATTTCGAAATAGTATATAGGTAAATTTGATACCTTCGAGTAAATTTGATACATTGATAAATTTGATACCTTCGGATAAATTTGATACCATTTGATATATGGTCAGCGAACCACTTAGTGAGACATATTTCCTTTATAAATATTCGAATGTTTGACTTCTAAATATCTGAACTAAAATGTGTGAATTCTATCCATCTGTTCGTTTCGAGTTTCACTCTCATTGTTTATGGCATATGAAAAGATGATTTTCAAAATCTATGTTGATGGCTCATTTTGAAAATTTAAGATTTTGATATCTTTGTGAAATCAAAATGTTACCTTTGTTCAAGCGTCACCTCTCCTTAGTAATTGAAGGGGCGCGTATATGAACTTATTGAGCATTATTCGCTCACACTTTCATAACCTTTATTTTTAAAGCAATAAGTGAGTCAATTAGTTAGTTCAAAGAGGAGACCGAAAATAGAGGTTTTATTTCGAATGCGAATAAGCGGAGTCCTTCCTATCATTTCTAGATGTTTAAGAGAGAAATATTTTTTTTTAATGATTGTTATAGTTGTAAGGATCTATTGTCACACATTTGATCTTTTGGAGATTTTATTTGATTTTGATGTATGAGCATTTTAGAAATTTTGCATATATTTATTTAGTTAGAATTTTTGAGGTGTTACAAATTGGTATTAGAGCGGCCCTCGGCCATAAGGCTTATGGGCTCGCCTGAGGGTAAGATCTTGGTAGTATGAGAGTGTCTTATGTGTCATTGGAGTTGTGGAGTGCATAAGGAATGATGATAGGATTAAGTGTATTGAGTTATAATGGGTTAATAGATTATATCTTTGGAATTTAAGACTTACAGTATAATTGACCGATTATTTCTTCATCTATTTTGTTTAAACATCATGGTAAATGGATCACTACCTTTGGAGTTTAGATGCCTGACCTTTTCGAAACGGTACCAAAAGAAGCCGCATTGAAGGAAATGACGAATGGGCAGGAAGTAAATATGAGTGTGCAAACAATCACATAATGGCCAACAAATCCAAGTCGACCAATGGAATTAAGTCTCCATGATGACTTCAACGTGACCTTAATCGTAGAGTCGTAAGCGAAAAAACACACAAATTCACCACAAAATCAAACTCAGAACACCTGTAATAAATCACCATCACTCACAACCAAGGGGAGGCTATACGCTAAAAGCTTAAATATAAGCCACACGACTAAACATTAAATTTAAGTAAAAAATAATATAATTATTCACAAAACTCAAGTCGCCGTCAACTATTAACGCAAACCACAAAGGGTGTGTTCTTGTGATGGGTTTGGTTTTTTGGTTTTGGGATTTTGTAATGATTAAAGTAAAAAGTAAGATAGAGATAGAGAGAAAATTTGTGGGACCAATGAGAGAGAAAACTCAGAAATCAAAAAACCTGGGTGAAAACCCAGGTGGAGAACACACCCAAAGTCGTCGCTGGAGAGAAGAAAGGGTTGGAAATGAAGGTTTGGTTTTTTTTTTTTTAAAGAGAAGGGGGAGACTCTCGTAATTTTAATTTTTTTTTTCCTTTTCTTTCTCAACGTTTTCTTTGAAATCAAATATATGGGGTTTATTTATAAAATTGTAAACTATAGGGTCTAAGCTAAACATATTTTCCTTAATAAGTGAATATTTATTTAGTGTTCACAAAAATATTGCAACCAATTTTAATAATAAATCAAACATTTACTACTTTGAGAGTATGACGACCGATATGTTAATGATTCGGATGATCCATAGCGATAAATTTATCATCCCCACCCTCTACTAAATATAATACTTTTAAAATGCATCATAATATTTAATTAATGCTATTAAATTTAATTAATAAATTAGCAAGTGTCATGCACATGCTTATTAAATTTATACTACTTAGTGAAATCAATTAACTGAATACTAAAATTATAAAATTTATTATAATTATTAAATTTAATTAATGTTGATTGAAATTTAATTATTTAAATAAAATAGCTATATATACATCATAATTTCAAAATGCTTTACTTTTAACTTTTGGATAGAAAAATTAATACTTTTTGTTCCTTACGAATGTGCTCTTTTAAATGTTTTTAATCAATTTAATTAAAATCACTAACTTGTCACTGTTGCAAAATTATAAAAAATATTATTGATAGTTTATTTAATATTTTTTAATTATAAATTTTATATTCAAAATTACAAAAAATATTAATTAATAATTAAAATAATTGGTTTCTTAAAAATTCATACAAAATAATATTTTAAAATCGGAAAGAATAATATATGAGCAAATTATAGAAATGGTCCTTGAAGTTAAAAAATATTTGAAAAAAAGTTCTCAAAATCAAGATTGCTTAATTTTGGTCCTTGTACTGAAAAATTAAGCGCAATTGATTCTAAAAGCTAATTTCAATTCAATTAAATTTGAAAATAGGAATAGACATGCATGTACTTGCTAATAACGGGGGAAAAATATCAGATTCACTCATATTTTTTTATTTTTTAAAACTTATTTTTGTTATTGAGACTGAAGAAAATAAGTTAATTTGACGGAGAAAATGATTGAATTGAACGTTTTTATTTTCTCCATTAGCAAGTGTCATGTATGCTTATTTTTGTTTTCAAATTTAATTGGATCGAAATTAGAGTTAAGAACCGACTGCTCTCGACTTTTTTCAGCAATTTTAAATTTAAGAACTATTTTTCAAAATTATTTTAAATTCAGAGACCATTTATACAATTTGCCGTAAATATATTTTGGACCTAATGCATTGTAGTGGAGTTCGAATTTTCTATTCCACTTTATGTACCAATACTTATATCGTGATCTCAATATTATTGAATCTCACCATGATCACCAACACAAAGTGAGATAGGGATCTCACTCGTTGTTGTCCCGTTGCCGTAGAATAAAACTTGCACTTAGTGTAGTAAAATTAAGGGTGTGTTTGGATGAGTAATTTTTGATTTGGTTTTGAGTTTTTGTAATGATTAAAATAAAAAGTAAGAGAGATAGATAGAAAACTGTAGGACCAATGAGAGAAAAAAAAATCAAAAACTTAAAAAATAGGGGGAAAATGTTCATGAGAACACACCCTAACTCTTTACGATGTGAAAATGTGTAGAATCTATACTTAAATTATAAATTTGATTTTTTTAATATTTGATATTTGATTTCTCTTATTTTTTCACTTTACATTTTATAGGTTCCACCATTTTTTTCTATCACTTTTTTATTTTTTTACTTTATATATCAAATATTAAAATCAAATATCGTACAATATCGTATTTCTGAATTCTAATCTTACGTTCCACACTCGAATATCTATTATTATTATTATTATTATTATTATTATTTTATTTTGTTAGAGCATCAGATCCTTTTCAACGCCAGTGGCGAGCAAATAAACAAAAAGGAGCTTCACTTTCGTTCGCCCTTTCTTCAAACTAGTAACGTTGCATCCATATCCATTAGCCCTTTGCTGGATTTGATGTTCTTGTTTCAGTTGCAAAGACACCCAATAGAGAGTGAGAGATGCTTCAATTACACAGCTCGAGGCCATGGATTTTTCCAAGAATTACAAAAGTCATCAAGATTTCTCCTTTCTTGAGGTGACCCATTTCTCTTTTACTGATCACTCATAATTTGCAGGGATTAATATACATTATATATATATATATTTCATATATGTGTGTGTATGTAAATGTCTGTGCTTTGAATTAAGGGTTAGATTCTGGTTGAACAATCTACTTACACCTCAAAAACTTCACTGAGTGAGAATTGGGAAATGGGTATTGTGTTCAAATGTTATAAAGATGGAATCTTGTTACGAGGGCTGTAAATTAATAGAGCCAAATCGAGCACTTGAATGATCAAGCTTGGGTTGGTAAGGTTGTAAAGGTTCAAACGTGGTTCTCAAATGGGCTCTTTACCCGTACTTACTGTGTAAATTATTGCCTCAAATATCTCTTTTATTCAAACTATTCCCCACAGTAACATCTTTTCTAAAGTCAGCCACTGCCAGTAGTGATCTCTGTGTAATTGAAAATATGAAGTCAGTAATGGCAACAATGACTATAATTTTCTAACATTATTTTCGGACATCGCTGCTCATCAGTGTCTCAACAGAGTGGGAGGCAGACTAGACATGGCAAACTCGCTGTTTCTAAGTTTCAGTTCCTTGAAGTGGCTACTGGCAGTAAGTAGTGACTTATGGAAAGAGGTATATTATGGAAATAAATTTGCCAAATGGGACATTTCGGGCAATAGTTGGCGCAATAGGTATATTTTGGAAAATGTTCCTTCTTATCAAGCTAAGCTAGAGCAACGTCATTTTGAATAAGTAAATAGTCTGCTTACAAGCTTACAGGCTGAGTTTTGATATTCTACGAAGCTTGTAAATTCGTCTTGGTTTGTCTCTCTCACAAGCCGAATCTTAAACGAGTTACTAACGAACGAAAGGCAAGTCAAGCTCAATTAGCTTGGTTCTATATGCAGTCCTACCTGATTCTTGTTTACTGAATGTTGGAAAACTAGAAAAGATTATATATTCAGTATATATATATTCCATATATATATAGGAAAATGATCAGATACAAACCACAAATATTGTAGAAACATGCGAACCTGTTGTATCTTAGTATATTTTTGTTGTATCTTAGTTTTTTTTGTTGTATCTTCTTACATTTTTGTTGAATCTTCGTATCTTAGTTATTTTGTATGATACAACAAAAATATAACTAAGATACAACAAAAATATACTAAGATACTGGTTCGTACGATATTTGTGGTTTGTAGCAGAATAGACCCCTATATACGTGTGTGTGTATATATATATATATATATATAGAGAGAGAGAGAGAGAGAGAGAGAGAGAGAGAGAGAGAGAGAGAGAGAGAGAGAGAGAGAGATTTTGGCGATCCCATAAAAATTGGCCCAATAGGAGTTACAATGTAAGAAATTTGTTCAATACTCCATTTGTCCCGAAATAAGTGTCCTATTTGAATTGGCTCACACTTTTAGGAAAGCAATTGACTTTACAAATGTGTGGACTCAAAGAGTTTGGCCGTTGGTCAAGGAAATAGTTGTAGCTAAAAACTCTTTGTTATAGGTCCATTAAAGTAAAGTTTGCAAATGGGGCACTTATTTTGGAACGCCCCAAAAAGGATCAGTGGACACTTATTTTGAGGCAGAGGGAATGATAATATATTTACCTCTAGCTTTACCAGTTGGAAAGTAAGATATCATCAATACAAATCAACTGTAACCGATGATGGAGAAGACCAAAACATACATGGACAATGAGAGTCAAGAAGGATATGAGTAAGTGTGGTTTGAGTGATGACTTAGTTTTAGATCTAATCGAAGGTCAAAAATGAGTTATGCAGCCAATCCGAAGTAACTGGGCTTATGGTTGAGTTGACTTGAGTTCTATATTTGTCTTATTTGAGCAAAAAGGTGGGATTACCTTATGGGTATTCTTGTCATGGATTGTGATGTTTCACTAACTTGGTAAATATTAGAAAGTTTGTTTCTTAAGCATGCACTGATCCACTAACAAATTTTCAAATGCACTCACACTAGTGATTTATGGTTGTTTCCCTAGTGGAGTTCCTGCTCATTATGAGCACCATCAAAAGGTAGCAATGCTCTTGGGGGAGAATGAGTCATGTGGGGCATCAAGTAATTGATGCGGCTAGAGCACAAATGCAACGGACACCCATTTGAGATACTTAATTCTGAGTACCTAAAGATTTATATGGTTGAGTATTGTCAATTTAATGGGTGCCACAAGTTAGTGGATTTGGCTTGCCTTTTTTACACATACACATTTCTGGATAGTCAAACCCAGTATCCAAATTGCTCTTCTTTATAGCACTTGATTGAGAATCACACACTTTTGGCATTTATATCATGCTTCTTAACATAGTACGAGTCTCCATCAGTTCTTCTTTGGCCGAGGAGTAACTCAATACTGTTGCATTTGGAATTTATATTTGTGGATGTATGGGTTGTCATCATAAAGTACATTTTGTTTTTCAAAATAGAGGTCTTAGGATCTTTCTTCTCTTTGGCTGATCTTGCCTTCTTTACTTCAATTGACAGCCCGATCTTTGGTCTGACTGTGAAACCTCTTAGCTCCTCTTTGTTTTTCATTTGCATGTTCAACAGGCGCATATTTTCTGCCATTCCTTTTCTATCCGTCATTTTGTAGATGAAATGTAATGATCACTGTTGTAGGTACTGTGTGAAGTATGTGTTAGAGTGAGATTACAGGTTTTGATCGTTCTCCTGTCGTATGCATTGGAAATTTCAGTAGTGTCCCAGAAGTACAACTCTTAAGGATACTCCTGTAACATTATACTTTATTTATATGTCTTTTTATTCTAGTTGTTTTGAAATTAAAGGTGAAGGTAAATAAGCTTGAAGGCACCTGGTTCTAAGAGTAGTTGTGTGCCAGGAATCACTAAGAAAAGTGAAGAACTATTGTTGACTTATGAGTTGTTCCTGATGGAAACTACTCTTTCTTGGACAAAGGCTTGAAATTTCTCAATGTTCTGACTTTTGTACTTTTGTAGATCTCAAATAATATCTTGACTTAGATAACACTGAACTAGAGTTTTTTTTCTTCGTGATATAGTATTGTACTCCGGGAGTTAGTAAGGTAAATGCTTTATATCACTAAAATTGTTGAACTATGTTTGCTTTATCTGATTTCCAAACATGCCATGCTACTTTCAGAGAATCAGCGATATTCCCATGTCAGCGGATCCGGTTTTCATCTGTACGTGTGAGTAATTTGTTTATTAAGCATGAAGGTGAGTCTTAATCAGCCTGCTTTGTAGTAGTTTCATATGCTTGTTTCTCATCATGTAACTTAATTTGATTATCAGCGTGAGAAATTGTTAAATAGGATTATGTTTCTTCATGAATTGAAGTGTATAATACTTTTCATCTTCAACAATCAATACCATTGAAGATCATAGTTGTCACAGGTGTGCACCTTGAACGACTCAAGCGTGAGTCGTTTGCCTTGTGGGCTGCTCCGCCTGGGCTTTTTAAGACGGAAGTTGTCCTAGGGTTCGCAGGTTTAAATCGCCATGCTGTGTATTTTGATTGAAGTTCAAGATGACATATGGCTCTATGGTCCCTGGGCCAAAACAACATCTTATTAGGACCAAACGACAGTTTACTTGAGACCTAAACCCAAATCGCAGGCCTATCAAATCGATTCGTCAAAGGAAGAAAGAGAAAGATAAAGAGAGAAACCCGACATACAGAGAAGAGAGAAGAGAGAAAGACGATTGTAGGAGCCTCGATCTGACTCCGGTGACCTCGATTTTGACTATGGAGAGTGGAGACCTCAATTCCAACTCCAGCAACCTCGATTCTGACTCCGATTTCGATTACTTCAATTCTTCACTAAAAGTGAGGTTCTTTCATTTTTGGCTCTGTTTTGATCTCTTTCTTCTCCTTCTCTTTATCGTCTTTCTTTTTGGCGCTTTTTTGCAATTTTGCTCTCTTTCTTCTCCTTCTTCTCAGATTGTTTGTCTGACTGAGATTTAATCCTTATTTGAAGGTTTAATGAATGGTTGGAATTTATGTTACTATTTAGGTAATTTCATATATTATTGTCATTTTAATTTGATATATATTTTTGATTTTTTTCCCTACATTGTCGCTTATTTTCATCTCGCTTTTCTGCCGCCTTAGTTACCAACGCCTTACCCTCACTTTTCTCCTTCGATAACTATGTTCGAGATGAAAATTTTCAAGTTACTTATGCTCTTGAAGGAAGTAGATTCAGAATTAAGGTTAAGGGTTGGTAAACAGCAAGCATGAGATGGTTTGATGAATTTATTCGGGACCACATGATTTACCTTTGGCTAATGCCACCTTCACATGGTCGATGTCCGGGGATAGAAACTTTGCAACTAGGATTGAGATTGATAGGTTTCTCGTTTGTAGTTAATGGGAGGAGACCTTTCCCGAGCTGGTGCAATCAGTTCTTCCTAGAATTGTGTCGGATCACTTTTCAATTATGCTCGAGTCCATCCCTATCCGATTGGGTCCCACTCCCTTTCGCTTTGATAACATGTGGCTATCTCATTCGGGTTCAAAGATCTAATGGGTGCTTGGTGGGAGGAGCGTGTGGTTGAGGGGTGGGAGGTTATGTGTTGATGTGCAAGCTGAGATTCTTGAAGGAAAAGTTAAATAGTTGGGATAAGGAGGTGTTTGTGAATGTTAGGCTTAGGAAGGGAGATCTCATTAGGGAAGTGGAGGAGTTGGATATGGTAGAAGAGATTAGGCGTTTGTCATCCGATGAATTGAATAGACAGTCGAGGCAGATTGAGGAGTTTGATGATATATTGCTCAAAGAAGATGTTAGTTGGCGGCAAAAGGCTGGAGTGAAATGGGCCAAGGAAGGGGATTGCCATTCAAAACTGTTTCATAGGGTGTCTAAAGGAAAGTGAAGACGGGAGTACGTTAAGGAAATTGAGATGGATGATGACATTATTATTAGAGAATAGGGATAATTGCTAAGGAGATTTCTGGATTTTTCAAGAACCTATATTTTGAGGATAAAGTTCGTCGTCTAATGTGTGAGGGTCTGGTCTGGAGTCCTATCTCTGAAGAGAAGGCCGAGGAGAGTTTGAGGAGGCTGAGATCTGGCGCCGTGGATCTAGCTGGTGATAAGGCACCTGGTCCCAGATAGTTTACAACAACTTTTTTCCATTCATGTCAAGACATTATGAAAAGTGATGTTTTGAGAGTCATTAACAAGTTCTATGGCAATGAGGTTCTGTGTAAGAGTATCAATTCCACGTTCATAACCCTTTTTCCTAAAAAGACGAGATCTCTCAAGATTAAGGATTTAGCCTTGTTATCACTAAGGTGCTTTCTCGTAGAGTTGGAGAGGTTTTGGGGGATACCATCTCCGAAGCTCGGTGTGCATTCATTAAAGGGTCGTAAAGTGATTGATGCAACTTTAGTGGCTAATGAGGTTGTAGATGATCTTAGGAGAAGGGGCAGGAACGGGTTAATTCTTCGGTTGGATTTTGAGAAGGCATATGATCGGGTAAATTAGCATTTTCTTTCTAGTGATCGATAGGAAAGGTTTCGGTTCTAGATGGCGTAGATGGATCTGTGGTTGTCTTTCCTCTTCCTCGTTCTCCATTATGGTTAATAGGGAGCCTAAGGAATGGTTTGTGCTTCTAGAGGCCTTCATCAAGGGATCCACGGACTCTTTTTCTTTCACATTAGTCATGAATGTTCTTAGTAGGTTTCTCTTGAGGAGTGAAGCGAGGGGCGTTTTAGAGGGTTGTTGGGTAGACAATGACGGCATGAAGGTCTCTCACCTTCAATATGCCATTGAAACCATGCTATTTTTGTCCGAGAGGCATGGTAGATTTGCGGATGTCCTCATAGTTCTTCAACTATTCGAGATTCATACGAACTTAGAACCAAAGGTTCTTTAACAAGAGTGGCCGAGTCGGTATTAATGAACCTTTGGTTCTATGTTCGTAACTGTTTTGTTATGAACTTTCCTCTTACATACCTTGGACTTCCGTTAGGTGGGAATCCTAGGGCGACTAGGTTTTGGGATCCAGTTATTGACAAGGTGTCCAGGCGATTAGATGGGTGAAAGGGTGTGTATTTCTCTTTAAGGGGGAGGGGGAGTTACTCTCATCGAGTCCCGATTGTCTAGTATTCCCATAAGTTATTTTTCTTTGTTCAAGCTACCTACGGTGGTGGCAGAATGCATTAAAGGAATTATGCACCGGTATTTTTTGTGTGGGATTGGAGAGTGGAGTAAGGATCATTTAGTGGCTTGGAATATAGTTAGCTGGTCTAAGAAGGAGGGATTATTGCTAGGAACTTGGTTCTCAAAAATATTTCCTTGATTGGGAAGTGGTTATGGCGCTTTCCATTGGAGCCTGATTCTCTCTCGCATAGAGTTCTGGAGAGCAAGTTTGGTGTTAACCATTATTGTTGGGATGCATCTACGAGTCTTTCTATTACGTATGCTAGTCCCTGAAAGTTTATCTCTCGCCATTTTCATCTTTTCTATCCTCGTGTATGTTACGAGTTTGGGCTTGGAATCGGGTTAGGTTTTAGGAGGATAATTGGATAGGGAACTTTCCTCTTAAGTTCTCTTTTACTCGTCTGTTTCGGCTTTCCAGTATTCATAACGCTCCCATTATTTCTTTTCTTGTTAGAGGGATAATCTCAATGACAGAGAATCCATGTCGGTTGCAGAATTATTGCACAACTATCGTCTTTATGTCCTTCGGATCTTCAATCATATCATCGAATTTGAGTTCACGAACCGGGTCCTTTTCTATTAAGTCTTTCACCAAAATTCTTTGTCCACATATACAACACGACTTTCCTCTCTATAACTTCATTTGGAAGTTCAAGGTTCAGTTTAAGTACAAAGTCTTTGCTTGGTCAGTGGTCCTTGCTCGGTTGATTAGCGGCAAAGGCGACATTCAAAGACATATATCTCTCCAGATCTGTGCTTTATGTGTATGCGGCAAGCGAGTCTCACGAGCATTTGTTTATGCATTGCCCTATGACTTGGAGTCTATTGTGTAGGCTGTTTGGGGTGCAAGGCGAGATCTGAATTATGCCTCGCAGGGTGGAGGATTTTTGTATGATTAGACACTTGGGCTTTGGCTGATCGAGGAATGCTTCTCTGCCGTGGGGATGCCGTGTTCAGCCTATTGTGGAACATTTGAATTAAGAGGAATTCTCGGATTTTTAGAGTTCGAGAACAATTGCGCTCGTTTTTGTGGGAGAAGATTATGGTGCAAGCTTCTCTTAGAGCTAGGAGTTTCGGCATTTTCCAGGGTTTGTCTTTGGGAGATTTTTCTATAGACTGGAAAGCTGCTATGTTGTAATATGTGTTTTTTGCCTTTATTGCTTTGTTGGCTTTTATCGGACTTCTTGTTCGCTTTCTTGTAATCTCTTTCTCTATCAATGCTATTCTTCTTTTATCAAAAAAAAGAAAAGAAAAAGAAAGTAACATTAGAGCTTCTGTTTGTAAATGTTAGAATTATGTTTTCTTCATGAATTGAAGTGTATAATATTGGTTATTGTGAGCATCGGAAGTGGTAGGGTCTAGTTGCTACTGATATGCCTAGACTATATTGGCCTAAATCAGTCTAACTCAAGCCCCAAACTGGAGAAAGATCATACTGCTCTCAAAAGATGGGAGGGTGGCTTGTTTGATGCCAAAATGAAAGGTTCCAGCCAAGTAGAGATAGAACCAAGTAGGTGTTATGACAAAGAGATACTTGGAATGCTAATTTCACTAATAAATTGATCTATTGCTGCATGATGAATGACTCCTAAAATAAATGTTCAATGTGACATCATGAACCAAATCTCTGAATAGTAGAGGAATAGAACAAGTTAGAAGTATAACGTGGCCGTATTATCGCAGAAAAGAAGTGCAATCTATTTCATGTTTTCAAAATTCTGCAGCTATGTAAGATTCTCACCGAGAAATTCGTCAGTGATGTGACCTGTCAGCAAACTTCTCCTTGCGCCCACTTTATGCTTTCTCTCTTCAGTTGACCTGATCATGTGAGCATGGCTTCTCTTTTCTCGACCCTTAGCATGTTGATAATTCAGCAAACCTTGAACTGTTATTGTTATATTCAATATTTGTACCTCAGTGCATTAGTGTTGGACTTATATTTCAAAGTTACTAACTCAGTGACATATGTTTCTTCTCTTCCCTCAAATCTGCCACAGGTTTAACTGGGTCTAAACATAATGCAGATAAAACGTATTTCAAACTTTTGACTTTACCTGTGACTTTAAGATTTGGGCAATACAAGAAAAATCTTTGTTTGTTGAAGTCTGACCAATTAACCAAAACTAATTGGATATTGGTGAAACACCAGATGATATTCGTATCAAATTCTAATGGTTTTTGGTGTCCAATGTAAAATTTTATATCTTCAACACGTCTATTCATCCGTGGTTGAATTGATGCCAACACATGGATAGGTAAAGTAGGTGACTAGGAGCAGGTGCTGCTTTAGGCCAAAACCTATCTCACATTCCTTGGCAACCATACCCGAACCAACTTCCCATTTGTGGAGTAGGCTACATATTTTTATGGAGGGAGAAAGGATTGTAATTTGTGCATGCTGACATGCCATCTTACTTTTCCTGATTGAGGTAGACGTGTAAGAGTGAAATGGATTAAGTGGGTCGTTGGTCAGCCAACTGAGCTCACTACCAATTTAAGGCTGTAACATTCAAACCAAAACCAATTGAGAAAGGGACAGGGTGTAGTATTGTCGCGCCCCGAGTCCCGTGACGTCACGTTTCCCGGGGAGTGACGCAACGATCACACACTAACGATGCGCGGAAGCGATCACATCTCAAATCCTAATGATGACGATATCATATGTAACACTTTTAGATGAAAGACTACTTTGATTTTTCTTTTCTTCTATGTTCCTCTAGGTTTAACCACATAATATATATACATACCATATTGATGATACTACCACATCTATGCCTTACCTACTTACACACACACACATACATGTACACGAATTTACAAGTTAATATACAAGAGTGTAATGCCATCAATTCCGAGCTGAGCTACATGCTCATAGTATCCAAAAGAGTATCTATACAGTGTCCCTAAGGCGTCTCATGCAGCTCCCAAAAGATCCACGATCCCAACCCCGTGATTTGTGAGAGACCAAAGAAGAGAGACATAGAATACACAAGGGGTGAGCTCAATAGCCCAATAAGAAGTCCACCAACGTGGCTGGGAT
>JAOWAN010051444.1:0-13566 GCA_028566635.1 Lobelia cardinalis
TTTCCAACAATTCGTTGGTTATACCACAGTTATCCCCATTTCATTTCATTATTTCTTTTAACTAATTATTTTAATTAATAAAATACAAGTTGTATCACCACACCTGGTATCCCATAGATCGTAAATACTATACGATATAATACGTATATATTTTGTTTTATTTTATTTTATTTCATTTAAACGATTGACTTGCGGGGCGTTACAGGTCGCCCAACTCCCACGAAGATTCAGTCTATGGTGGATGAGAGAGTGGTCGAGCGGATTGCGGTCAGCAGAGCCCAGGATCAAGAAGAGCTGCGAGCGGTGCAAGCGGAGTAGCAGGCGATAAAGGCTGCTATGGATCAGCTCATGAGGATGCAGCCGATGTCGACCTATCAGCCGCCGTCTGCCTACCAGACGCCTCCCGTCGGTTACTATCAGTCATACTGCATGCCTCCTCTATTTACAACGCCGATGCCCTATTATGACTTTACCGATCATTTCCGGACTCAGGTCACCACCTCCTCAAACTCCCAGTCGGCTACGTTGTCCGCTCCTAACAGGACAGACGGAGGGGATTTTTTTTATAGCCTACTTAGTACCCCTCCCCCTCCCCCCCCCCATAGACATGTTTATTTTAATTTGAATACATTTTGTTCAGTTGGAATTTTATTTTGATTTTATATATATTTAATTTTGTTGTAAATTATAAAATTTTGAATTTGGTCAATTTATTATCTGTTTAATGTCTATTTCAATTAAAAGTATTATAATATAAAAAGATAAGTTGATATTTTTGTCGCTAATTTTTAACCAAAATAAATAAATATTATTTAATTTATTTTAGCGACGAAAAATTCTGTTGCTAATTCCAATTTTATTTTCTTTTTAATTTAATTATAAATCAAAGATAGCATCGGAATTTTCGTCGCTATTTTTTATTTTCAATTTAATTTTAAATCAACATTAGCGACGCAATATTTTCATCGAAATGACCAACTTTTAGCGACAGAAGGCGACGGACCATCTCCGTCGCTAAATGGTGTTAGCGACGAAATTCCGTCACTGTTGTCCGTCGCTAATCTGATTTTTTTTAATAGTGTTTGAAGCTCCAACATCAGCAAGTAATGGGGCACATATGGGGCACATTTCGTGCCAATATATAGAAACCAACACTACGTCGACAAGATCACAATAAGAAGAAGAAGAAGAAGACACTTGAAAGTGCAGCCTTGCCCACTTGCACCATCAATTCCTCAAGCCAAGCAATCACTCAGACACAATTCGTGTCAAAACGGTGTTCCCCCTTAAATTGATTGTTTGAAGCACATTTGAACCTAAAATATCAACTGCAGTGAGATACACTTCATGAGCATAAGATTCGGACAAGAAGGAGACAATCGAACATTTTTCAGAAGCTCTCCCTAAACTGAATCTTGGAATCACAATTTGAAACTCTTAATATCAACCAAAGTAGTAGCCAATAATTGCATAAGAAGATCAAACGAATAATTTTGAGAGACTTCACTAAAATTGAGTCCCATGAAACCAACCATCATGTAACATTGTAAGACACAAAATAGTGTCAATGTGATCACCAATTCAGTGACAATATATATAAAGAGCACAAGACAGAGGAAAAATGTAGTGGACTTTGAAAATCACAGTAAGAGACATGAGAAGAAAGAAATGGATGAAAATTTGTGAGAAGTGAGTGAAATTTGAAGAGAATGTCGTGGAATTAGGAACAAACCATCGCAACAACAAACCACATCAACCAACAGAAATACCTGCTTCCAAGTGATCCAGTCGTGACCATAAGGTCCGGTCTCATCAATCACAACCTGAGAAAATGTTAGCAATAACCTTCAAAAATCAGAAGATGAAGAGAACATAGATGAGCGGAGATGATCCGGCTAGAACGAGGAAAGAGGTGACTCTCTAGATGTGTAGCTCGCTGAAGAGGAAGAACCGTAATGTGAAGAAGAAGCCACCTGAAGTCGAGATTACTATAAAGTGAAATGCGTGATAGTGCCAATTTGGTGATGATTTGAAAATGGAAGTGGACGGCTGAATTGAAGGCCACAAGCGAAGAAGTTTGACGACCTCGATCTTAGCTAGAGATATGCAGATATTGCAAGAGGAATCGCAAATCAGAAGAAATCGAAGTAACCGAAATCAAAGAAAGTGAAATCAGTTCGTAAACGATGAGAACATCTAGAGATAAGAATTAGCTCGCGGTGGTGATTTGATCAATTTTCACCGGAGAAATCAAAGAAAAAGGGAAGAACCCTAGAACCTAGCTCTGATACCATGATAGATGATGAGATGATGGCGGACCACCACCAAAGGTTGTGACCGGAGAAGAACCAGGTGAGAGTCGGAGAGAAAGCACTGTATACGTAATATAAGTGAGAGAGTATGTAAAATCTATTATTTCCCAAAATTGTATTACAAAGTCCTAAACTATCACATTTATACTATATATTCAGCCCCTTGGACTTTATCTCAAGATATTATATCCTATATCTCCACAAGGTTATCAGGATTATTTGCACGGAAAGATTCACGAGTTCGATAAGGTTAAACAATTTTTCTCCCTAAACATTTCTCGATAGTCTAACCATTACATTGACCATTTGATCATAAGCATGCTAAAAGCCGAGTTGCCTCCTCTTGGAGGTGGACCGATGGAAATGACGGTGAAACTTAAGGCCGATAGGAAATGCGTGGAGAATGAGAACTCAGATGCCCAAATATATAACCAGAAGCTCGAAGCTCTGCTGCCCAAAATTTAGGCATCGCTACCGGGGACTAAACTCGAGTATACTATGGCTCTTTATATAATCCTGTCCTCCAAAGGCATATCCTGCTTCATTTCTCATTCACTATGGCTCTTTATATAATAAAGTGTGACGTCTCAAGTTCAAAAACTCGATTTGTCATGTCGCCTGCTGTAAGTTGGTGCTTGATAGTAACAGAGAAGCCATTTCTATTTTCTATAATAAGTCAAACGAAATTCTCAAATCTCCCTCGTTTGTATATTGTTGTACATGAATTGTGGAATTCGCATATGGATCATAAAAACATATTATCCGGTTTGCATGTTTTCGCAAATTTGGCTGCGTTTTCATGATTTTTAGGATTGAGTTCTACAAAAATGAGCGTAATGCACTTTTAACAAATCATACAGCCCGAAAATTGTACAATGTATCATCAATTCCCTAAATGCAAAGAGCTAGAACACTAATTTGAGAATTTCAACCATAGTTTTGAGATATTATTATTATTATTACAATTTCACATAATTATTCACGTTTGCATTTATTCAATTTCTCCACGATATAACACAAGATTAATATCATTGTTACTAATAGACAGAATCATAAAAAGTCTGATACCAGAGCCATTTATTTTTAAGTTCATGTCAACTGACGAACTTTGAGCCTGTAGATCCTTTTGCAGTCTTCTCAGTTTTTTCCTTGTACACAGTTGTTGATTCTCCACAATCTGATACAGAATAAGGAGAAAAATCAATGGCTTTTCTTTAATATCTAACATCCATTAATTCGTAAAATTTGACCAATTTTATTTTGATATTGTATACCAAAACGGCTCAAGCTTACACAATCAAAAACTTCTCGTCTTTCGGAGTGTTCTGTACTCTTTCTTTCCCTGCCAATCATCATCATTAACCTACCAAATGAAAGGGGAAAAAAAAGGTAATTAGCAATACATGATCAGAAATGGATCTGTATTTCAGCATTCCAATATATACCTCTTGCAGCTCCAGTTTCTGCTCTGCTTCTTCCTGTTTCAAGAAATTCAAGAGAAAAGTCTTGTGAGTAAGAAGATCGACATATGATCAGTAACTCAGGGGGACATTATTAGGACATACCAGAGCACGTTTGAGACTCTCATTCTCTTCTCTTACTTGGTTTAGCTCTATCTCGAGCTCAGCTGTGTACGCCTACAAAATTCATTTTCCCTCATTTTATGGCAAACCAACGACTAGGACGACTTAAAAGACTATCAATAGTGTTTTTCCTGAGACTCAAACACTACTTATCCTCTCTGTTGGGAGAGGAGAGTTGGTACCAGTGGACAACTAAAGCTCCTTCATTGGTTATTTGTTGCCGATGCAGAGTAGAAAATTCTAATGTATTTGTTACTAACCTGCTTTCTGGCTCGAGATCTTGCTGCAGACTCTCTATTCTTGATCATCCGGCGTTGTCTGCGTTCTATAGCCACTTCCATTGGAGGGCTTATCTTTCGCTTGTTACTAGATTCCCCTGCAGTTGGTGGACTACTGGATTTCCCACATCTAATGTCATAACTAGATGACTCCCCCAAACACCCACTGCCACCGCTGCCTAGTGTGAACAAATGGTGGTATGCAGAGGAGGCATTGCTTAACAAAGTAGTCTGAAATCCATTTCTATTTCCAAGACAGTTTGATGGGGTAGAAAATTCAAATCCCATCACTTGTTCTCCGGCATTGTTCGTCTCCAAGCATGTGCTGTTGCTAAAGTAGCTACCAGACAGGTTCTGATTCAGATTTTCCGGAATTTCTAGCTGCGAAGAAGGATTGCTAGATGCCTCCCTTATAACCCCTGCCTTCACAAGGAACTCCTCTAGAGTCATCTCACCAAGCGTTTGCAGCTGGAGAGCCTCACTACTGGCCATAAATTCGGAAAAAGTAGTATGATCAGTTTCTTGAGATTCGCTGTTTTGTTGGATCTCAGCCCAAACTTCATCGACTGTTTTCCCACAAAGAGGGGTTGGAAGTTGCAGGGGCAAAGATCCTTGGCGCCGCAGATTGGTTTGCTCCATATTATTTGTCCCGTTTTCGTTATTTGCCGCTGCCTCGTCATTAACACTCGATGAGGCTTGGAATTCATGGTCACTCCAGACACTATTGAGAAACTCGTCCATGTTCATGGACCCAAAACTCCTCCCACTCCTGCATTGGATTTCACTAATCGTTAACGAGAATATGGAATGTTGCTTCTCGGACGAAGACATTGCGTTATCCAGCTCCAAGGGATCCTCTGGAGTTTCCAGCACCTCTGACGTCAGCTTTGAATCAGTACTGACACTTTCCGACTCTGATACGTCCATTAGTAATGAACAAGCAGATAAGGATTTCTTTCCCAAACACGAGAGAAGAGAAGAGAGGATGATGGATGATTATTTGGTGATGCCTGCAGCTTACAATTGAAACCTAAATCTTGCAAGAAGAAGCCAAAAGAAAATAATTAGCTGCATCTTCAATGGTAGAATTAATTCCCAAAGAAAAATGTCATTCACAAAAACAAGATCATGTAGTTAATAATCAATTAATGGAATATCAAAGTATTCCATAGTCCATACTCCATATGTTAACACACACACACACACACACACACATGTATTATATGATCACTCATCCAAAAGAGATATTTACATTGTACAATATTTCAAAACTTCTTTAAGGTTATAAATTTGGTTGTTTGAACCATTATTTAAATTACACACACATTTTCACTTTTTTTAAAAAATAAATTGGACTATCTTTTTGAGAAAAAAACAGAAGGAAAATAAAGAATATAGAATATTGGCAGGTTCCAATAAATTAAATAATTTTCCATTCCAGAAAAAATACTTAAATAAATTACTCAATAGTCTTTGCATTTTATAAAAATTGGAGTTTTTTTTTCTTTTTTTGGGTACACGAAAAAGAATTTTTTAAATCTTTTTGGAACAGAGTGAATATGCATTTGAGGTCTTGCTTGCACACCTTAAGCTTTAGCATAATGATTATAAAATAGATTCGCTAATTTTGAAGTTGTAAATCGATCATCCACAATATATAAATTTTTAATATGTTTATACACAATGTCACGTCATACTATATTATTGCTTCATAAATCTCTTCTTCATAAACATATTCTACATTATAATATGAGTTTATAAAAGATTTATAACAGGAACCGATCACTAATATATTCCCCATTTCACTACTCACAAAGAAACAAAGAAAAGACTAAAAGTAAAAAAAAAAAATCCATGAAACCTTTGAAAATCAGCAAAAGAGGGAACAATTTGCACATGGGACCCACATTTATCGACCGATTGAAGTTTATGAACCACTCTAACTTATGGACCTCAACCTATTACCTTCCACTATAACGGAACCACAACGTCAATAAATAGAATCGTACCAAAATTGGTTTGGTTCCATTTATTTGTACCGATTCAATCATGGATCAAGAAACTTGCGAACGAGCGATTTACTTTGATTTGTGATTATTTTAAAGAACAAATTTAATCGAATCAAACAACTTATATTTAACTTGTTCATTACAAAAGTTGGTACACATATGTACATACACAATTTATTGTATGTTATAAATATATAACTTGTTCGTTACAAAATACTCATACTAAATATACAACTTACTTTTACTAAATAAAATTATTTCCTGCATACTTATATTCTTATTACATCTTTCTATGTGTTTTAATTAGTTCTAATTTAAAACTCCGGTGATTTATGTGATTTGCACCTTCTATTTTCTTGTTAAAATGAGATTCATAACCTAATGTTTGAGGTTGTTATTTGATAATGTTGCTTGATATAGATTTATGACTAAAATTTCATTTGATGTTTTGATTTGACTTGCATATGCACTTATGGTTAATATATTCTTTTTAGGGTTTATGGCTTTTTAGGCCCCAATGTTTGATCACTTTGGCATTTTGGATCCCCAGATTTCAAACTTGGTGATTTGGGCCCTAATGTTGCAAAATTGAAGCAAATCAAGCCCTTTTGTACGAAAAAAGTTCAAAAATGACGGAACCTAGGGGCTCAAATTGCCAAAGTGGTCAAACATTGGGGCCTGGTTTGCTGCAATTTTGCAACATCAAGGCCCAAATCACCAAGTTTGGAACCTGGGGGCCCAAAATGCCAAAGTGGTCAAACATTGAAGCCTAAAAAGCCATAAACCCTTATTTTTAATAATAACATTTAAATCGTCAGATTTAAACGGAATCCAGCTACGTAGATTCGATTCGATTCGATTTGAGATATTTAACGATTCGATTCGATATTTTTTTAACCGAAATAAACAGATTGGTTCACGTTTTTCAACAAATTAAATCAAATCAAATCGTTACCATCCTAATTAGAGCGCATCCCCTTCTTCCCATTCACCCACCACACAATTAGAAAATCCCAACCAGCCTCGTATCCCCTTCCCAGGAAGACTAAGGTGTGGGATGGGGGGGGTGGCGGGGGAAGCGATGAAAGGGGTGCGGGATGGCGTAAGGGGAAGCCGGAGGGGTTGGTGGGGAGTAGGTACGTAATGGGTGGCTTGAAATGGCGCTTGGTGGTGGGATTAGGGTAGGAGATGGGAGGACAAAACAGGGAGGAAATATGTATATAACAATATATCATTTTGGTCCTTCAACTTAATGTGATATAGAGAATAGTAATTACTTGTAAAATTTTACTTTCACTTCAAATGCATATATATAGGGGCTTATTCCGCTACAAATCACTTTTTCGTACAAACCGTACGAACCAGTTGTATCTTAGTACATTTTTGTTGTATGTTAGTTATATGTCTGTATTTTGTAAAATAAAGATCCAACACACGAAATTTTTTAAGAAAATCAACTAAGATACAACAGGTTCATAAATATACAACAAACTAACCAAGATGCGAAGATACAACAAAATTATAATAAGATACAACGGGATATTACTAAGATAGAACAAAAAAAAAATTAAAATACAACAAAATCAACGAAGATACAACAAAAATATACTAAGATACAACTGGTTCGTACGTTTGTACGATATTTGTTGTTTGTAGCTGATCATTTTTCTATATATATATATATATATATATATCATCTGCATCATCTGTTTCTTTAGAAGGTTATTGACAAAGTGATGTAATTTAAATATCTTATTGACTAAAATCAAAAAATTGAAAATTTAATGATTGAATTGAAAAAACTTGTATAGTTTATAGTAGGCAAGTTATATTTTTTATAAGTTAACAATAATTTAATATCATTAAAAATTGGTCAAATGATTTAATTAAAATTTAAAATCATTTACATTTAGAGATAGAGAGAGTAAGTAAGAAAGAAAATTTGGGTGGTGACCGCATAGCAAGAGGGAATAGAAAAAAATAGGTGAAAATAAAATGGCAAAAATAATGGCATATAAAGTATAAAGTTATAATCAATAGTAAACCAAAACTTCGAAAGTTCCGTCTTTTTGGTGTATGTTACATCAACACTGAGATATACATATAGATGCATCTATTTGCATACATCACAAATGAGCAATGCGGTGATTATTCGGTTGAAACTGTCGATGTATTAAATGTTTTCCATCACAAATAGATTAAGTAGTGTCTCATATTGCTTAGGTTTCCGTTCATATTTCACCCAATTCTTTTCACATTCTTCTAATTTTTTCAATAGTATATTTAACCAAAAAGATTTACACTCTTTTTTAGCATGAATACGAATATACCTAGTAAACTATGACCGATCAAATTGCTATCATGCATGTTAGATATAGACATAAAATTTGAAATGGAGATTAGTCAATTAAACAATAATTAAGTAGATGAAAATCGTTCGGATGCATTAACACATTAATGAATTAATGCATGTAGCTAGAACTAAAATTAGATGCATTAACTATGATCGATAAATTGCTATCATGCATCCAAGATATTTTTGACGTTTTTGTCAAGGACGAAACCAATATTAAAATCGTCCCCTCAGGCGAGTCTGAAAGCCTTTCAGCCGGGTTCGATCGAACCAACCGATGAGCCGAAAGCCTTCCGATCGGGATCCGCTCTGATACCATTTGTATCGAATCGAAAATCCGATCCACTATTATATGCATGCAAGATATTTTAGACATCCTCGTCAAAGCCGAACCAATACCAAGATCGTCCCCCGAACGAGCCCAAAAGCCCTCCGGCTCAGGTTCGGCCGAACCGACCGACGAGCCTGAAAGCCTTTCGACCATGATCTTACAATTTGTAACGACTCGAGTCTAAAAATCCAATCCGCTATCTAACCCCGCCAACTGACCCACACCTAGCGTCGCATTTTGGATCAACAGTCCATCACAAGCGACCCAAAAGTTCATGTTTGATTTGATGATAGGTGGGTAACAAAAGGCTTCGTATAAATCATACAAAATTCCCCATCTCTTCGACGTGGGAATGTGAATTGTTACAAGGAGACTAGTCAATTAAACAATAATTAAGTAGATGAAAATTGGATGCATAAATTAACACATGATGAATGCATGTAGAACAGAAGATTTAGGTAGTGGTATCAAAATTAATTAGAAAAAATTGATGAGAAGCACCTACCTACCAGTACTCAGTATTCGTCATGATCACTTTGACCATCATAGTATCAGAGATCGATCGAGCTGGTTCGGTTCTTCAATTCCTCCCTGCAGGCTATCTGTAACATAAACAAAATTAGGAGATATAGATATATATATCTAGAGAGAGAGAGAGAGAGAGAGAGAGATGGCCGGCTTACTTCAATTCAGAGCAAATGCATGGTGTGTGAGTTTTGAGGTTTGGTTTGTGAAGAAGAGATCAGTAGAGACTTTTAACTGCTAATGGCCATACCATACCAAGTACATACGTAGTTAGTTGCGGTGGGCCCCATTTTTTACTACTAGTAAAGGTTTTGGCCGCGTGTTTGCCACATGCCAAAGAAGTATTTCTCCCACCAGGTGCGTATGTACGTTTCAATCCTGCATTGTACTTTTGTGCTGGCGATACTTTTCAACTTTTAACCTCCCTCTTTCCACCCCTCTTCAATTTTGATTTTGGGCAACAATTATATATTATTTGGGAATTTATTTCGCTAAAATTTTAAATAATATATAATAAATTAAAAATATATTAATTCATCAAATTAATTTGATGAATTATAGTTAATAATTTTTTTCAATTTATTTTAATCGTTCTAAAATCGACATTTTTTCATCGCAATATGTAACAGTTAAATCGAAACAAAGAGATCATCAACTGTGATTCGTCAAAACTCAAGTATGATCAATTAATATTAACGAACCACTATGATACATTGAAATAGACGATGATCATTACTATTAACTGTGATTCATCAAAATAATTTAAAGGACCAGTGTGATTGTTAAATTCTTAAATTATTTATGATTCTCGTTTGAACAAATTTATATATATAACTCTCAATTATTAAATTAAATAAATATATGAATTATTTTCCATATACATTTCTCAGTTTTCAAATTCTTTAACCTGTGCTCGCAGATACGGACATACCTAACGCAATAAAGCCCCAAAATTCCAAAAGTGTAACGTCAAATCACGGTTTTTTGAAACTTTAAATTTACCCTTACCTTTTACCATAAATAATAACAATAATTGTCGATCGCGGCGGAGCCACATTAAAAAAAAGTTAAAGTTGTGTTTTTCTAGGTAAGCTAAGGTTGTATTCTACTGAGTGGTTTAGAAGTGATTTTTGATTTTTTCGATTTTTTTTCTTCCATCGGTTTCATTTTTTTCATCTATCTCTTTTATTTTTTTACTTTCTATCATTTCAAAATCCAAAATCAATTCAAAAAGTCGCTCATCCAAGACTTTTCGTTTTTCCTTTTTATTTTTTTTTCAGCAGATCCTTACAGGACCTAAATTATCAATAGGCTCTCCAAGCACATTGAAAATTCGTCCGAGAGTCGCATAGAGTAGCAGTGTGACTTTATTCTTGACTTGGATGACAACGGCCGGATTAGAAGCGGGTTTCTCATAAATCGAACCCGCCCTAAACCCCAAATTTCTCAAGCCAAAAACATTATTTCAAAGCCCAAAAGAGGAGATAGAGATTCATACCAACAAATTAAAAGAAATTAAAATTTTTGTCATGAATTCATTATGAACTTTCTGAATAAACAAATACTGAATTATAATTAATCATCAATTGATGAAAAATGTTTGAAAAAGGAAATAGATTTGAAGTGTCGAGACACAGTATATGTGAAGTAAATCAAGGAGATGAGCCAAAGAATTGATCAAGCCTATCTTAGGTGTCTTCGTATTCGTCGGAGAGAGGTGAGATTAGCAACACCACCATCGACATTTTCGTTTTGATGATGTTGTTGAGAGATGAGAGCGAGTGTGAGAGGAGAAGAGAGAGGAGAGAGGATAGGGAAATGAAGAGAAGAGAGAGGAGAGAGGATAGGGAAATGGAGAGGAAAAGAAAAGAGGGAAAGACAAAACCTAAACCTACCTTTTTCCACCGTCTAAGAATGGCGTCCACCTCTGTCTCCAGCCTAAAACTTCTCTCCGGCATCTCCATCCTCTCGTCCATAATAAACTGGTTGACAAAAACTTTCTATCTTGACAAACAAATTTCTACCGTCGCAACCGCAAATCGTCTTTTCTCTTTTCTAGACAGATCCACCAGTGTCATGCAATCACCGATGCTAGGTACTCCACCCTCCCCAAAACATATGTATTCACAGTTCCCTTTGACACATTGCCAGAGTCTGAGCCAAACACCTTTGAAATGACCTATACAACAAATATTTGTGCATTGCTATAGAAGAGGAATTTCGAGCCTTAATGGATCAGAACAAATGGGATCTCGTTCCACCTCCCCCTGATCGTACATCAATTGGTTGTAGGTGGGTGTTGACAATATCACTGGGAGCTCTCGTTTGCTCCTTAATTCCATCATTTCTACCATGAACAACACATTCAAAATGAAAGACTTAGGCAACCTACATTTCTTCCTCGACATATAGGTTCGGTAATCTTCCTGTGGGCATTGTTCTAAATCAAACAAAATATGCTCATAATCTTTTTTTTTTCTTGAGCCGGTGTCACTAATGTCATCCCTCTCCAACTCCCATGAGCATCAGTCCTCCATCTCAAGGAACTACTACTCCTTACTCCAACCCCACTCATTTTCCCAGCATATTAGGAGGCCTTTAGTACCTCGCCATAACCCGCCCTAATATTCAGTTTGCAGTTAAAAAGATTTCTCAAACTATGCATCAGCCTACTAAAGTGATTTTCATGCCTTAAAGCGTATCCTTCGCTACATCAAAAGGACTATTGATCTAGGTCTCGCTTCTCTAAAGGTGATCTCCAATTGCAAGTCTTCTCCAACTCTGACCTGGCTGATGACAAGGACGACCATCTCTCCATATCTGGTTTTCTTATTTTCCTTAGCGGCAATCTGATCTCGTGGCCACAAAAAAGTAACCTTGTGTATCTCGCTCTTCCACCGAGGACGAATATCGTGTCATGGATGCATCGACTTCAAAAGTTCTATGGATCATGCGTGCACCTAATGGATGCTTTAGGTATTTCACAAAATCCTCTTCATAGATCTATACCGTGATAATGAATCAACTCTTCCTATTGCCAAGAATCTAGTCTTTCATAATCGAATAAAACATGTGGGTACTATTTTGTTCGCGGGCAAGTTGTTGAAGGACACCTCACTCTCCACTAGATCATCTCATGTGATCAACCCGCTGATCTCTTCACCAAACCATTATCAGCAACCAAGTCCCTTTATCTTTTGTCCAAACTTTCCCTTGTGCGGAGCTAGTATGAGACATGTTAGGCCCAAGGCTATTAAGTCTAATTATATCGTAAATATATGTATATATAGGTAGTTGGCTGAGAACCACAAATAATTTTCAAATTTGCGAACCACTGTTCACAAATTTCATGGTTCCCATTTGACTTTTCGTTGACTTTAATTTTCATGCTTCATAGCTATAAATTTCATAGTTTGCTTATTTTATGGTTCACGGTTATATCAATTCATGGTTCACACTTATAAAATTTCATGGCTCACATATTTAATGGTTCACAGTTATAAATTTAATGATTCACAATTATATCAATTTTATGGTTCATGGTTTGTAAATTTCATGATTCATAATTATATCAATTTCATGATCACGGTTGTAAATTTCATGACTCACTTTGATTTATAAATTCTCAAATATTTAGTAATTTTCAGTCGATCACCTCTATATATATATATTATTTATGTCACTACTGTAAGCCTTTATGACACAATATTACTGATTTACAATCTTCAAATATAATCCAATTAAACAAAGATTTTGATGTAAGTTGCTTACTTGAGACGATAGTTACATCTTACTAATTTTCAAATATTATTCGTGTCAAATTAAGTGTCAGATTTTACAAATCATCAAAAAAAAAAAAAAAAGTATTCAGAAATAACAAGTAAAAACTCGTTCAAAATTCTAGAACCATTAAGAGAGAAATTTAAGCAAATATAATAAAGATGTATTTTCTGACTCAACCACATTTTGGAGGTTGTGTCCTTGTGACAATATCATGTTGATATCGAAATCGTCATTAAGAAATCAAAATAATTATAAAAAATTGGAGAAATATATGCACTTGATGGGCCCAGGCCCAAACTCTAGGCCCAATACTAGTTGAGGGTAAAGCCCAACGGGCAGGCCCTTCATCAAGACCACTACGAGGGATGGCCGGCTTGGACTCAGCCCAACGG
>JAOWAN010051454.1:0-13566 GCA_028566635.1 Lobelia cardinalis
TCTCTCTCTCAAGCTACTGTCGAGAAAATAGAGGATAGAGAGAGAAAGATGCAGTCGGAGATTTTATATTCGTAGAGACTGTTTGGAGGATGGGGGTGGGTTCCAGCTCGTTTTTCTATTTTGAAATGGATCTGGGTTTCGTTCTTCCATCTCCAATCATTTTCGGCCGGTGTAAACAGAGACACTCAGCACAATGGGCTTACCAGAGAGACGGCGGAGGGCAGTGGGGTCGAGGTGGCAAAGTCGCGGGGGGGTAGGCAGAGTGATCGGACGAAGTGGCGGAGCTGTAGAGAGGGATGAGGCCGGTTTGGGAAGGGAAATTCTTGATGCGGAGCTTGCAGAAGCATGGCGTGGATGAGGGGTAGACGCCGGAACCGACAGGTTTGGTGGCGATGGGTAGTTTCAAGGCTATGGACTCGATAATTAATTAGTCGGGCGAAAGGGCAAGGATCTATTATTAATTTAGGTCGGGTATTGAGCAAGCTAGAGAGACTGTAGGTATAGAAGAAGGGGGAGGGAATTTGGAAAAGGAGAAATAAAGATTAGGAAACATCTAGAGGAGAGGACGTTTTTGTTATGATGTCGCGCACCTGACAACTATTTTAAGGCTTCCCCCTTCTCTCTCTCTCTCTCTCTTGGGTTTTGCCATGTCAGAAATGTAATTTAGACAATTTAATAAAATTAAAATTATTTTCTACAGTAACAAATCAAAAACCATCTACAGTAAAATATCTTCATAAACCACGATAAATCAACTTCCTGACCCGACCCTTAAATATTTTGAGTATCATTTTTTCCCGATAAGATTGTCACCATCGTCTTATCTAAATGTGTGAAATGTTCCTGCTCAAGAACACGAAGTTAGAAAAAAATAATTAAATAACTTTAAATACTATATTATCTATAAATTAAAAAAAAATTAATCCGAGAGCACAGAGTGCAAGAATAATTAAAATAAAAAATAATTTAATTAGCTACTTTTAAATGATATTATATTTATATAAAAAAATACTACTAATATATTCAAAATGATGAATTAAAAGTTAACTTTGGTGAAAAAGTGCGTGGAGTTCTATTTTGTGGTTGAAAAAAAAAAGGTGTGCATGGTGTGTGTGTGTATGTGTGTTGTGTGTTGGTGAGAGAGAATGTGTAGGGTTATGAGATTGCGTGTTGTGTATGACCGAGAAAAAAATTGTGAAGAATATATGTCTTTTCATCTATATGATCCAATCTTTTACTATTTTTAATGTATTATCAATAAATAGTAAATAATAAGCTGAATTATACTCTATAAATGACACACCAACGGAATTTTCAACAAAGGGAGTGGTTTTAATTTCCAGAAATTTTCACACGTCATTATTTTGTATGAAACATCAAACCATAGCGGGACCGTAAATATTGTTTCGCCCCTTAAGCCCCAAAGAGTCTTTCTAAATTATACATACTGACCATTCTTGTCTTGGTGTTGAAAATTTAAAAACCTAAATGGGTGCAGTATTTATTAGAAACAGAACATGACCGTTTCATTAATTCATGGGGCTTTTAGATGAAAAGTTGTGGGCTTGGCCGTGAAAGATAATTCTTTGTAGCCCACACAAGTGAATCATCAAACAGAGTTTTGGGCCTCTCCGTTTGAAAATGCCACGTGGACTAGACATTCTAAACCCCCTAATCAAAAATGAAAATTGGAACATAAAATTTCGTTAAATTCGATTCAAAAATTTTCAATTTTGGCATGATACTTTTTAATCCGATTTTTTCGATTTCCAATATTTCCGTTTTTTTTTTTCTCAATTGGAATTGAAATTGGAATCAAGTTTGAAGATTTCGGAAATTTCAAAATTCGATTCGAAATATTTTCAAAAATTAAATTTTGGAATTTCAATCCGATTTTCGATTTATCAGGTATACAACACTTCTTTGAATATAAAATATAGAATATACAGAGATAATTGAACCCTTTACCTCACACACTCAAAGCAAAATATTTATCTATGTTCTTATGGAATGGTGAAAAACTTAAAAACGGCTATAGTACTGGCAAGTGGTGGTAGTGAATATGTTCCTTTCGAACCATTTTGATCATTGAGATACGATTATGATCTTTGATGGATATAATACATACTTATTGAAAATTCGTAACATTAATTAGTTGCACTAATTTAATCGTTGATTTGGGTGAAATGTCTTTATTCATTGGTTTGTCTTGTCTAGTACTTTTTTCTATGTAATTGTTTGATAAATAATTTTATGAATTTTTGATAAATTATGAATTTTCAAAAAGAAAACGAAAATTTCCGAAATTCCAAAAATTTCGGAAATTTGGAATTTCAATTTCGAAAATTTGGAATTTTCGAAATTTCGAAAAAAATCATGCTTTTGAAATTGGAATGCATTATAGATTTTCGAAATTTTTTGGATGAAAATTAGAATAGATTTTTCATTCCAAAAACTTTAGAAAATTTTCCAAAATGCATTATTTCCGATCCGAACCGTCCGATTTCCAACCCTGACTGAAAGAATCGCAGCCAAACAGTCATCAATTTTGGGTCTTGCGGATGTTTAGCATCTTTTTTAAGGTTTCCCAATTAGGAAAATTTATTATGTGAGCAAATATTATGCAACATATTTGGAAGTATTTTGAATGCATTGGGATAACTTCCAGTCACTTATTTCCATTAATGGACCTTCAACAAGAACACACAGTTCGTAAAATCCTATATAACACAAGCAATTTGGTCACAAACCAATGCTTGAAACCGCTACAAACGCATGGTACTCCCTCAATCTCAATCTCTACACTATATGTTTCTACATCTATATGTATCTATATGTTTAATTTGCATCCTTGTGTATATGTAGGCATATATAGGTGATCCGGCATTTTCCTAGACGTCGCGGAGTCTGTTTAATTTATGTACATTCACTGCTGTCGGAAAATTAAAATGGCTTATTTTTTTCTCATTCAAATAAACTGACTAGTGATGATTGTTCATGGAATATTTTCTGTGTCAGATTGACGTTCGTGTGCTGATCTGTTGATCTTATCAAGAGTTTCGCCAATCCAGGTAATTTTCTCTACTTCAATTTCAATGTGCTAGAAGTTTTTGTGTATTACCATTAATTAGTTATTGTATGCGCTTTGTATCGGAATGAGTTTGGTTCCTTGATATCATTTGATTTGTTAATTCTAGTCGTTGTTTTTACTTTACATCTATATGAGTGCCTGTAGCATTGTACATTTATGTCGTATCTAAGCCAGAAAAATCTTGAATGATCGTCTCTAGATTTAGCATTCACAAAGTTTTCTTGCTCGTTCATCTAAGTATATATATGACGTGTGTGCAAACGTATTAGGGAAGTAATTTCTTGATAAACACGAATCCGAATTCAAATAGTCTTTGCACTTTCCAATGCCTAATTGAACTTCCCAATTAGGCTAATTAAAATGGAAGGAACATAAAGCAGATCGTAGTTAAATGACCCAACTGAAAAACATAACGCGACGTGGAGTATAAGGTTGATCTAGGAAAAATTCATTAGAAAGTAGACTAAATGGAAAGTGCTGGTCAGATACAGATATGGAGCCAAAGGTGTTAAAAACACTAAACGGTTTGGAGAATCCACTAACCAATTTGTCTCTGGCAATGGAGATGTGATCTATCTCGTTAAAAACTTGTCACCTGCCTACCAGAAATCGTATACATATATACTTCATTCTGACGCATTGCTAGATATTTAAATGTAGATCGTTAGAATCATTCCACTTAGGGGATGCTGATCTATGCAGGTTCTATACTTCTATTATACAATGTCTTAGTTGTTTCACATTTGTGATATCCATTTAGCTCTAGCAGGGTATTTGATGTATGATTTTTCTTTCACCAACATAATCCAACTTCTATCAGATATGCTCTTGTCAAGTTTATACAAGTAACTAAAATTGTTATATTTCTGCAGTCCTTATAATTCCTAGACTGCAATGGCTATCATCCATCTGGTTTCTGATGCTACGAACTCAAGCTCTTCACATGGCAAATCAGGTATAAACTCCCCACGAACTCAAGCTAGTTTTCATCTATACTTGTGCATTGTTACTTCAGCTACTGCTTTTGATTGCATGACTATAAAAAAATGATGATAAAAGAAATTGCAAGACCATGTGTGCTGCATCAGTATTGGTTCTACAGTGTTTATTGGTGGTGCAATCTAGTTCTCTCCTTCCCCATGGAAAATTCATAGTTATAAAATTGCTTTTATGCTTGTTTAATTTCAGCCTTTATTGGTTTATATGCAAAAGTTCAAGATTTTATGTAACTGTTTACATGGAATTGTTGAGGTCTTATTTACAACCACCTCAGTCCCAAAATGAGTGTCAAAAATTGCTCTTGATCAAGAGCAATTTTTGACACTCATTTTGGGACGGAGGGAGTAATTAGTAAGGAGGCATGCTTCTTTTATGAAATTTTTTGATTATATGCTCAAATGGTTTAGGGAGCCACAAGAGGAAACACTCATCGCAATGTAAGGAAGGCAGCGAGGATAGGAGTGAGCACGAGCTTCTCCAATCAGAGTTTCAGCAGAAACTATCGACCTTTAATTCCGGTGGCCACTTGAAGGAGATAAGCGATCTGCCAACAACAATAATCGCTGAAATCCTTTCAAAATTGCCTTTAGAATCCATATTGGCATCCAAAGTAGTTTATAAGTCGTGGAACCGGATGACAAGAGATCCTGATTTTATCAAACTGCAGCTCAGTAGGTCAAAACCTCTATTAATTCTTCAACCGTTACTTAAACCTATGAGTTGCTTGTTTCTGGTTGATGTTGATGCCAAGGAAGAGAAAGCTAGGGTGGTCCCACTCTTGAGAATGCTATGGAAAGGTTTTCAGATCATGTGTTCTCACGATGGTTTGCTTTGTATGGGAAGTGAAAATGATGAAAAGCCAGATCCTTTGTACATTTACAATCCGATAAACAAGGAATTCATGGTGTTGCCAACGAGAAAGTCAAAACGCCGTTTATCAAATCTGGTCATGTGTTTAGGCTCTGATGATTCCGCTGGCAGGTACAAAATTCTGCGACACTACAAACACAAGTACGGTCCAAGAGATAGCAAGTTTGAAATTCTTTCGCTTGGGCAAAGTTCTTGGAGAGACGTTGGGGTGCCCCTACTTAACTGGAGTGCATCCCGGGCCATATTTCATAATGGTGTCTTCTACTTCACCATGGTTGAGTGGATTCCTAAACGGCGCTGCAAAATGTGGATTGTAGCGATTGCTGTTAGTGATGAGAAGGTTCAAATCATTCCTCTCCGTGAAAATCCAGCTGCTCAGTACCCATATTCAGATCTGTTGGTCATCGGGAGGAAACTGTTTGTAATGGTACATAGCAACGGTAGGAAGCATTCATGGATGCTGGTCGGAAACAAGGTTGGAGAACTTTATCTGCTTCATCGAGGCATAGTTAGTTTTCATAAGTGTTCAAAAGGGCCTTGTTACTATGAAGTCATCTGCAAGCTAGAGGGGGACAAGATACTGCTGCTACATCACTGCAATCATGAATTTGTTGAGTTATGTTTGATGACACAGACTTACAGAGTTAATTACTTTGAGCAACTTCCCCGCGATATTCGGTTCAATGCTTTTCACTTTACACCCAGCTTTGTCGCACCTATGGCGACGACTCCTCTTTCCGGTTAGCTAGTAGCTAGCCGCTTCTCATATTGCAACTAGCTAGGAGACAGCTTTATCCATTTTGGAGACTTTCTAAAGTACTTTAGAGTTGAATTTTGAACTGCTTGCTATGGATTAATTTATATTGGACACATGTTGATGTAATGTGGTTGGGCTTGATCTAGCTAGTTACAAAGTTTTTGTTGGCAAGATTGCTTATTTTTCAATCATACATGTGACATTCTGCTTGGCTGCTGGTACAGTATTGTGATCTTCTAATTGATTTTCCAGCGCTAAATGTTCCTTATTATAAAGAGCAGACTCTTGGCCCCAACACCATGTTTACAGAAAGTTTTCTTAATTAAAATGCATTGACATCGAGAAATTAAATCGATCCTGCATAAAATCCATAGACCAAACTTAATTAATTTCCTACGCCCTAAATATAATATATGTCCCAGCCGAAACACTCTATATCCTACTACTGTTAGCATAACTGATACATTCTACAAGAATTGCAACAAACTTGCATGTTCTTAAGGAACTGAGATTTATCATCTTAAGTCTCTTGGGCTACAAAAAAGTTTCTTTTGGGCTGTGCTTGCTACATTAATGGCACCAGGTTTGCGTGCTGTGCACGAAAATACATGGTTGCAGGTTTGAAGCTTTTAGTTTTGGCAACATGTCAGAGACTTACGATCAAATATTGATCCCGAGCTTAATCTAGATCACATTTCTCTATAAAAGCTAATTAATATCAGTACTGATCGATTATACTGTGATTTTCCATCGATCCTAGCCCAAAATAGTCCTACTTTTGGCAATAGCTGCATATGCATTATAATGTGCTAGGTGTTTCCGCTAACTTCCACCACTAGGGCAGAAATCTGAACTTCTGAGTATCCATGAAAACTTTTACTGTGTCTATGAAACTGGTAAAAAAGAACAGTTAATACAACTCTATCTAGACGGTCAAAAGTTGTTTTTCTATTTTTTAGGGGGAAGTTATCTCGTATATTCAAGAAATCTATCATCAAATTTCATAGGCTACACAAAATTTTGACGTACGCAGTCTTAATTTGATCGCTAAATTGGCACCATGTTTGCGTGCTGCTGTGCACAGAATGAGGTTGATTTCGAGCTTAATAATATTTTTTTTCTCCCTACAAAAACTAGTACTCCGTATCAGTGATTATGTGATTTACGTACCATTTCCTAACCCAAAACAGGCCTACTTTGGCAATTGCTGCACTTTCATGACTATATATATATATAAGATCAGCACTTATGAGTTCATATCGTCCTCGAAAAACATTAATCGTGTATGAAACTGGTCAGAAATCAAACAAAGTACAGACAATTAGGGTCAATAGAGACAGTTAGAAATTGAGGTTTTGTTTAAAGAAAAACAAAATATATAATTTTAAAGGTTTGAAGTTCTTGGATTGGTGTAATTAGCCTTTCAAGATTGAAAGAATTAGTTTTCTTTTTCCCCTTCCCATTTAGGTATTTTCTTGAAGTACACCTCACCAAAATAAATCTGTAAGAGATTTGATTTATTACAAAAGTGCTTTAATGAAAAAAATAAATCAATTAAAAGTTTATGGAGTCAATTTTCTAATTCATGATATTTCTTTTACTAGTACTAGTCAAAAACTTATCGATTTCGAAAGAAAAGTTAGGGTATAAAGTAAAATAGAAAAAATGGTCAGAGCAATAAGTAGAAAGAAATTTAAGAAATAAAAGAAAAAAGGGGAAAAAAAAGGTTAGGAACGTTGGTAGGAGAATTAAATGAAATTAGATAGGGACAAAGAATAAGGTTAACAAAATCCAACGTTAAGTTGGTAGTGAATAAATCGGAAGGTGAAATCCTAGCTGTATATTTGGATGCATGCATTCGAAAAGGGACACGTGTAAGGCGATGAGGAGCCGAAAACACGCGAAAAACCCCTCCCAGGGTGGAGAAGGGACGACTATATAACAATGACACTGTGGTAAGATTTTCAGGCACCAATTCACTGCTTTCTGGCCTCTCTGCCCAAAGGTCTTCTCTCTGTCCTATACTTGTGTGTGTGTGTGTGTGTGTATGTGTATGGCATATGGTGAGTTTTGTTATGTGCTTCTATAAGTACATTGGATACACAGAATGTTGCACGACTTGTGTGTGTTCGTGTGTGACATGGTGAGTTTGGCTTTTGCTTCTGTAAACACATTCTCTACACAGAATCTAGCAAGATTGGGAGTTGCTTCTTCAATTCTGATTTTATGGCAGATTTCACTACTCGATCGTATAACTTTTAATCTAGTCAATCTCATTGGTTTTTGTACTAAGAAGAACCTTCTAATGCTGTGTGTGTGTGTCTAGATTTTTTAGATGTACAAGCTGTTTTATATGTAAATTTCAGATATGGACTCACACATATCGAAATTTATATTTAATCTGACTCTTTCTTATGTTTATGCAGATGATTCTGCGTTATCTTGTGCTCGACTGCAAATAATCCTTGAATCTCTTATCTCTAATTTACTTCAGGTAAACATTTAACTCGCTTCAATTTTTTCATCCTTGTCTGGAAACTGCAGATGATATAGGATCGTTCTCCGTTGGATATGTGTGCGTCATGTTGATCTTGTCTTTCCTTAATTATATGTTTATGCACGTGCCTGCAAACGTTCCTCTGAGTATGTTTAACCCATACGTGTTCATATAACTTTCCTGAAATTGGTACTATGCTTTCAGATTCAACAAAAAATCATTGTACATGAATGTGAAGTTAATGATTTTTTTTGTTGAATCTAACTCCAGAAATTGCTAATTGTGATTTCAGATTTCTTATATCTATGACTTGAGCTAGTTCATTTAAAATTTTAGACTACCATAACAGATGCTGCTCTAATTAAGTTTTACATTAAATTGGATATAAAACTAACACTTGTTTCCTTGATTTCAATTGTACATATCTTATAATTACATTTTTGCATATTTGTTCAGTTATTGCATCAAAAGAATGCAGATTTTCTGTAATCAGTCTAGGTTAATTTGATGGCACTTTTTGCTCTAGGAAATAAAATAGTTGACATGTCTAAAACACCCAAGGGTTCAAAACATCGAGTGACTTAGAGGCAGAAATTTTAGGTATTGATTTGCGAAATCATGTCCCAGCAATGCTACCTACATATACAACAAAAAGAAACTGAATTTTGTGTGTAAACTACAGTACTAGTCATCCCAGTTAATTCCCCATTTTTGTTACATAGCAATGTTACTCAAACATCTTGTTTTCTACGAAACTCACTTGTCAGATACAATTGCAGGAAGATAATCCAATCTCGTGCCATTTTATAAACCAGAGGGTGTTACGTGATAAGAAAACAAGGAGTAGTTCAAGATGGAGCTTCCAGATTCCTCTTCTCCCACCGCAGCATTCAAGCGTAAACTCATGGCCTACTCTAATGGTCGTACAAGGGACTTCAGTGAACTGGAGGCATCATTTATGATAGATATTTTTTTGAAACTTCCTCCAGAGGCAGTTTTGGCATGTCAGGTTGCCTGTAAGAAGTGGGATCAGTTGACGACCGATCCTAACTTCGTAGATTTACAATTGAAAAGGTCCCCAAATCGGATTCTGATCCAAGCAATACTTGGAAAAGGTATTAAAGTTGATGTGAATCCATTATTCCTTGTGGATAATGAGAACAGCATGATGAGGGAGATCCCAACCCCCAAGGGAGACATCCAGATAATGTCTACTTACGATGGCATCCTTTGTGTAAGAGAATCTATAAAGAAGGTAGATCCTCTTCTTCTCTACAATCCTATCAATAGAACGCTGGTGAGGCTTCCTATCTCGGAGCCAAAACGCGTATTCTCAAGCTATGTGGTCGCTTTCGGGTATGATAACCCTCGTGGCAAGTATAAAGTTGTGAGGCATTATCGCTATGAGAGAGGTAAGAAAGAAAGTAGGCTGGAGATGCTGACGCTAGGGGATGGTTCTTGGAAAAGGCTCAGTTGCCCAGTACCTAATGGGCATGCAGAACAGGCACTATATTGCAGCGGAGGGTACTTCTTCTTGCAATTCAACGTGAAACATCCCAACAACAATATTTGGAGAATTTGGATCGTTGGGATAGATACCAACGAGAAATTTCTGGTTCTACCTTTCCCGACGTATTTTGGATCCCGACCTTTTGTCGAAATGGTGGAAACTGGAGGACTTGTGACTTTCATAGAGCGTGACAAGTATCATGTGCGAAGATGGATGTTGATTCAAAACAGGAATACTGGAGGATTTTCTATACATCTTATCGACTTAACTTATACTGGTATCAGATGGAGCCGTGATGTTTACTTTGAAACCATACATCAACAAGCAGACCATACTTTTCTTCAGAGGATCACTACTTGGAAGGGTGAGGCCGATAGAATTTCTCAGTTCGCACCAAGAGCAGTGGACAGGTTATACAGTGATTTGGAGATAGCCAATCTTCCATTTCACTTCAGGGCATTCAGTTTCAAGCCTAGCTTCATCAATGTTGCTGCTCTCTGCTCTAATTAGTTAGAGTGCCAGTAGGTAGTGTGTGTCTTGGGGGTGCTGGCCTCCGAATCTTGTGTTTTTTTCCTTGTTATGTTATGTTGCGGTTGGTTTATTGCTATGCCCCTTTAGTCCTGTACCATGCTGCTTTTGAAGTGAATGGAGTCTCTCTTTTCAATTTCTTTGTCTTTCAAGAAAAGACAGAGAACTTGATTGGTGGAGGTTCTGGATTCAATTTTGAAAGCGGCATGGTTGCTAGTTGGTTTTAATTTTCATAAATTCGGCAAGTATTTTTTGCATTTGGGATTTCTTTTCTTAATTATACACAGTATGTTTTCTTTTGGTTATGCACTGTGTTATGGACCTTGTATTTCCATTTCTTGAACTATGTTTTCTTGAATTTTCGAAATGCCATTTGGCTTTGCACTTCATGGTCAATAGTGTTTATGAGGATATATCTGAAATATGATTTTAGCTGTGGAAGATTTTATTATTTGATATGTAAAGCAGAGAAAAATGGCTTTACTGAAAATAGGGCATCATCAGCTTAATAACACCAAATTTCCATCCATGTCAGGAAACTTTAGAATCTCCCGAGTCCATTCAGGAAGACGAGAACATTTTCTAGCGAAGTAAATATAGCACAACTGTTGTTACAGTTTAAAAAGAGTTACATTTTGTTCCTATAAGGTATTCACTGCTTAGAAAAGTTTGTAAACCACCTCATTATGCAGTTATTTCCGTTCTTTGTGAATATTGTATAACTAGAATGGATGGTTGTTTTATGAAGGAATTACGTAGAGTTACAAATTAATTAGAACAAGCACAAAACTCTGCTACGAAGCTGTTTAGCAATTACTGATTTGTGCAAGTGTTGCATGTGCGACTACTCCAAATTAAATTTACGTGGGAGCCAATCTAGAGTCAACGTAATACCAGGTTGTGCTTGAATAAAATCATGAATACATTGAATAGTTTGACGAATCCTACGTGATTAAAGTCCTTGTGTGAGTTTATTTCCTAAAATTTGGAGGGAAAGCAATTCCCTGGTCGAAAATTTGCTCTAGAGTTGGAGCCCATATCATTATAGTTATTATGAACCAATGAACCTGACCAGTAAGAAAGGATAATTGGCCTCACTATTCTTTTTAATGATTATGGTGACCTCTCGATCACCCTTGAAATCGCTTGTTATGATTGCTTTGTTTTTCCCCTTCATTTGCGTTTGTGCATTTCCATGACACCTTTTTAAATCTGTTGCGAGGCATATTACATTTACTTTTTGAATTTTTGCTGATAATTTGCTTCAATAAAAGTTATGAAACCACAAGATGCAATGTTTATTGCCATGTCGGAGGCAGCAAGGATCTGTGCAGAGTACATGCTTCTCCAGGACTTCAAAAGGAGACTATTTACCTATTCCAATAGTCAGTTGAAGGACATAAACAATCTGCCGTCAGTATAATGAATGATCAACGATCAATGGTCACATCCATTGATTCTTCAACCTTTACTTGCATATGCACATGTCTAGGTCTACTGAATGTTGAGGTAAACGACAGAACATTATGCAAATCCCAATCATGGAAACACCATGAAAATAGCTTAAGATCATGTATTCTGTAACAGTTTGCTCTGCATGACTGACCGACAAGATTACCTGTAGGACTACAATCCTTTAATCAGGAACTATACGAAGTTGCCAAAAGCAGGGCCGAAATGCTGTGTACGTATTTAGGCCCTGATCCCACAAGTGACCGGTACAAAATTGTGTAATATCATAGACGAAAGCTAGGTGGTAAGACAAAGAAGATTTGAGATTTTTTCGCTTGGGAAAAAATTCTTGTAGAGAAACGAGTGTGCCTGTACCTGACTGGAATGCATGCAGGGTCACATTCCAGATTGGGTGGTGATGATATTAATAACCATATTGGAACATATGCATCATTGCAATTGATGATATTGAATGGAAGATTCAACTACTTTTTAGAGAAGATCTCCTCTTTTACCCAATTTTGGAGGTGCTAGATTTGGGGGGAAGACTGATTCTAGTATAGCATACCAAATACAAAGAAGATCAGCATCATCAAGACGCATGTTATATGAGTCACAATCAGAGATAGAAAATTTGCTATGATTTACTCATGAGCTAAAGGGGCTCAAGTTTTTTCTCTTTTATGTAACAAATCTAGGATCACTAACTTGTTCAGATTTGTGCCAAGAAACTGATCAGTGTTCAGTTATTTCTTCAATTAACTTCTTCGCTACGTCAAGTTGTAGATCTTCCACTATAAACTAGCTTTGTCTCTCCAATCATGCTGCTCTTCTCCCCTATCCCTATGAATTCTGAATCTCCGATATAACTAGCTAGGTGGTGGTTTTGTCTGGTGCAGAGACTGGCAAAAAACATTATTTCTGGCTCTACTAAACTGTAGTGTTGAGTCTAAACAACTTGCTGTGGATTCATTTATACTTTACTCAGTTTAGAACAGTTTCTATGAAGCCCCTACTACTGACTTTGTTTGATTCAAAAGGCAAATCCCCCCCCCCCCACCCCCCAACTAGATTATCTATGATGTACTGTAGTTGGAACCAATACTCATTTTTCTACAGTATTGATTATCCTCTCAAATGTTAAACGTCACAAGGAAGTTTGATTTAGTGTGCAATTAGTAGATTGGCGCCAGCATTCCAAATGTGTGTGAAAATTCATCTTTGCTGGTTTGTGACTTTGTAATCTGTTGGAACATGGAAGAAGCTGGATAGTTGGACGAGAGCTTGTACAGTACTCCTCATAAAGAGACTCGTATATCCGTGATTACATAACTTTTCAATCCCCAAAAAACTGCAACATTAGCACTAGCTGCATAATCTTCATTTTAAACTGACCTTTTACCTATGTTGTTACTGATTTTCCCTTTGCACCTTTCTCTTATCAGAAAACTGCTCCATTTGTTAAATTCTGATTTTATCACCAGATTCCATTGCTAAGGTATCCTTTCTTCACACACCTTTCTCTATTTTTATTTTCTTTTGACAAAATGAATCCTCTGTGTGTGTGGGAGAGGGGGTATGACAATTAGTTCAGCCCTAAAGATATGTACATTTTATATACAGAATCTTCAAAAGATTAAATGATTGATCCCATCATTTCTTATCCTAAGGTTGATAATTTCTTGATTTCTTCTGGTGTATTGCATGACGATGCTTATTTTGTTGAATATTATTCTTTATGTTAGTGTAATCCAGGAATGTTACCCGTGGTGTTACCTCAGGATTTTTATGTTACCCTGGATGTTACCCTGACAGTTCGTAGTAAAAAATATAATTTCATATTTCTTTCCTACAATCTTTGT
>JAOWAN010051475.1:0-13562 GCA_028566635.1 Lobelia cardinalis
TCATTAGCGTCCTGTTGTGCTGGTAACGGGGGATGTTCTAGTTCTTGTATTCTCTCTTGTAACTGATTGTTGACAGTGTCCCAGTCGACAATTGTCTCTTCTAAATCATTAATTCTGCTCTGCTTGTGAGCGTCGGCTTCCTTTAAGTTATTAATTTCTAATTTTTGTTTCTTAATGGTTTCGTCTTGCTTTCTCACGGTTGCATTCTTTGCCTCCAGAATGTTTTCTAGTTGTCGATTTCTCTCTCTCCGCTCTAACTTCCTCTCCAACCCTTACTAGTGCTACACTTTCATTTCCATCAGTAACGCTTCCTTTGACACCAAATCGACGAGTTCTGGCATCTTAAGATGGCTAGGTAAATGTTCGCTCACCATAATGCCTAAACAAAATAGATGTAGAATTAATTAGTTAATCAAAATGTAAGTCTTAAATTTCAAAGATAGGGTTATTAACCCATTAAAGCTCAGTACACTTAATCATATCCTCTTTGCTTATGCATTTCACCGCTCCAATGACACTTAGGACTTAAAGTCGAGGCTCTAATTCCACCAAGATCGTACGTACCCTCGGACGAGCCCAAAAGCCTTATGACCGAGGGACGCTCTGATATCAGTCGTAACACCCCAAAAATTGATCCAAATATAAATCTAAAATATAACCGGGAATACCCAAAATACCCTTACATCAAAGGTCTCCACAAATTAAACCAATTAAAAATTTCAACTAAAAAGAATCCTTGCAACATCATATTATGAAAACTCGATTTGTCACTCTAATACATTGAAGATAAGTAGAACACTTTTCACTAAAAATAATCGACTAACACTCGGGACTTGACTCCCACCTCAAGTTAGCTTGATCCTCTTACTTATTTTCTGAAAAACAATAATCATGGAAGGAATGAGCGAATAATGCTCAGTAAGTTATACACGTGCCCCTCCAGTTTCTAAGGAGGGGTTGATGCGTGAAGGAATAACATTTTAAGATATTACAAGGATTCAAAGTGTTCTAAAATTTTTTAGGAAGACGCTATCATCACAGCTTTCAAATAAAATGCATAATCAAGGTTTATCAGAGTCAACGGAAGAATCATTTCAAAGATACCATTTTCAGATATCAAGAAGATCATAGAAAGTCATGTCTCACTAAGCGGTTCGCTGACCAAATTAACAAATATCATATGATATCAAATTACCCGAAGGTATCAGATTACCAAGGCATCAAATTGCCCAAAGACTATTCCGGAATATCTCATTGCAACCCCTAGCATTGTCAAAAATCATAATTGACACAAAGACAACATGTCAAATAAAACCCCGCACTCGGGTTGTTAAACTTAGTGATCATGAATGAAGTAATCACATATCAAATAACATTTAGAGATATTATTTTTCAAGAGTAGCAAATGAACGTCAAACGATGGAGTCAAAGACAAAATCCAACTCAAAGTTAGCATACGTTTTCAAAGAACGTTATATGAAAGAAAATATTAACGAAATTTATAGCTGAAACGACATATATAACAAAGGACCTAAAAAAATATAATCTCTTATTTTAGAGAAAATTCCAATTACCGCAACGATTAATTCCTCGAACCCACACCTAATTCAACAAAATAAACTATCCTTCAACCGACTGCTTAAGCTAATCTCTACATACTAGTAATGGTAAGGAACTACTTTCTTTGTACCCGTAATATTTTTAAACGACGGGTCCAAAACTCTACAATTTCTTCCACTAAGAAACACTACACCCATTCAATTTATATTCATATGCTTGCCCAGACACATGCCTACACCCACTAAACACTATCCTTCGCACACCACACTCTGATTAAATTTGATAGAAGGTAGTACTACTACTAATAAAATATAATAATAATAATCATTATTATATTATAAATAACTCGTTGAGAAACCCTTTTTTTTTTGTACACCTGAAATATTTTATAAACAAAGAGGGATACAAATTTTGATTTATAATAGAACATAATTAATTCATTCTATTTTATTGTGTTAAGACAAATTTTTGATATACGTATCAATCCAATTAAATATTTTAGTAAGCACAATTTCCTTGATATTAAAAAGATATATATATAATTTATTTCAGTCACACCATAGTAAGATTCTCTTGACAAAATTTTTATCAACAATTTATCTAAATCAGAATATTATTTCAAAAAGAAAATTCCTTCTATAATGGTCCAATTGTCGGATTAGGAAATATCTATATTATAATTCACAGCAGTCCTACTATTCAATGAAATGACATCTAAAACAGTGATTTTGCTCAAAATTATCTCAGCCATTTAAGGGGTATAATTGATTTAATCGACGGCTGGCTGGAGAGAAGGAAATTGACGGCTGGGTAGCGAGAAAAAGTACTACTATTGAGCTTTTTAGGAACTTCTGCACGTGCCATCCTTTCTTTTTAGGAAGGCAGCCAAAGTACTACTATTGAGCTTTTTACCTTTTACTCGACCCAAAGCAACTAATTTTCCTTTATTTTGAAAATTTTAAATAAAATATTGTTTTTCATTAAAAAATTATGCCCACAAAATTAATTAACCTTTCACAATTTATAGTAGATTTGAACTCAATTTTTTGGTGCTTGGAGTTTTTTTAAAATAATATTTTAAATAAAAAATATATATAATATTAAAAAATACTGAAGATACCAAATAGAAAAAGTGTGCATCATCAAATACAAAAATTTTTGACTATCATACCGTGCTCTCGGGCACGGGCTTACACTAGTATTTAAATATAGAGAGGTCGTCTACCATTAACATGAAAATGAAAATTTCGAACAAATTTTCATATTGAATCCTGCATAAGTTGTGTAAATTTTCATATTACACAACCAATAAGTTTTGTTTTCCTCCGATGATGATCGATACGGTCATTATATTACCTGATAATGACATTCATTATCATCACTTTATCAAATAAAATTGATACGCTAAGTTATGGCAGTGCAAATTTTCGATAGATTTGTTTTTTGTTATTTTTCGGTAGAACACGGTGCGATAGTCGGTATGATAGAGTAATTGACAACAAAAAATTCAACCCTACTGGGACATCCGCTTCCCCTGTACTCTCAACCTCTGTCACATCATACATCTTTTTTCTAAGGGTTAATCTCATTTTAGACCCTAAAGTTTACGTGAAATTTCAAAACAAGTCCTCAGGTTTCAAAAGTTTCGAAATAGACTCTAATATTGCATTTTTGTTTCGAAATGGGGTTTTTTTTTACGGATTCGTTAGAAACTTAACAAAATTCAACTCACGTGAAAAATACGTGAGTTTGCTAAGGATTATTGTGTTAATTTGTCCCCACGTATTGTTCAGGGTGTAAATTAAAAGTTATCAAAATAAATTTTTAATTTTTAATATTAAATTTTAATTAAGTCTAATTATAAATTTATTATTACAAAATAGATCTTAATAAAATAAATAATGCATTAATTAAAAATATATACTTCTTTAATTAATATCTTAATTATAATTAACTTAATATTTATTTTTATCTTAAAGTACTAAAATATTTTTTAAGATAAATTTTAATTAGTTATGTATTTAATTAACATTATGTTTTAACTTAATTATATAATTTAACATTTATAATATTAATTAATTAATTTTTAAAAAATAAATTACAATTAATTATATATTTAATTAACATCATTCCACCACCAACCACGGCTCCACCCACCATCGCCTCTACCAACCACCATCCACGGCTCCACCCACCACCGCCCCTCCCCCTACCATCCGAAAGACCACTGCACCACCACCCCCGCCCCTCTGCACCACCAGAAAATCGCCACCCCCACCGTCTTCTCTACCGCCGCCACCAACCGGCACTACCAAACTGCATATCCAGTTTCATCTAACCACCATCCTCAAGCAAAACCTTAAATCAAGTTCCGATTAAAGAAAAACAAATTCAAAAAACCCAAGATGTTGTCCACTACAATCTTATCAAAAGGATTCTACGCAGAGAGAACAAATAAAGTAAACAAAATGGGTGTCAACAACAAACCCAAATTGTTTGATAAGCAACGAATGAACCAAAACTCTGGATTTCATTACCTCTATTACAACTTCCATAGCTGCCGCCACTGCCTCCATACCCATATTGCTTTCGAACAAAAATCAACCCAGATTGCTTTCGGGTTGAGGGAAAATATTAGAGATGGAGATTGAGCAGGGGAGAAAAAGGGATGGGAAGGTTTTAATGGCGAGCTAGGTGGTGATTAGGGGTTGGGGAAACTGAACTCGTGAGAGGGAGACAAGGTGGGAGATGGGTGTAGTGGTGGGTTGAGGCAAAGGCGATTTGAGGTAAGAGGTCGCCGAAATTAATGGGTCTTGAGGTAGGAAGCGAGATGAGAAGGGATGGGAGTTTATGGGGGTAGGGATGTACATCAGCCGAGTCGAGTCAAATTTTTACGGACTCGAGTCGATTTTTTCATTTTTTTTTACGAGTCGAATTTTCACGAACTCGAATCGAACCTAAAATGAATGGGCTTGGCTTGGCTCGTGACAAACTTGCAAGCTGCTCACGAGCCTTCGTGAGACTTTGCGAGCCAAAGTTTTTATGAACCTTAACGAATTTTGACGAATTTTTTAGCGGATCTTGACAAGTTTTGCCGAACCTTTAATTATGAAAATTATTAATAATGTTACGCATAATAGCTAACATATTGTAATAGATAGTAATGCAATTGTGTTATAAAAAAATAAAAATTTTAGACATTGGATCATTATTCAATTTATAATTTTATAATTTTATTTTATTATTTTTGTGCTCTGATCCTTCCTATTTTTTTTAAAATAGAAATCTATAATTATATTTAAAATATTATCAAAAATAATAATTTACTTATAAATTATACAAAATACAAATTACTGATTTGAAGTTTGTTCCTTTAAAAATAAAGAAAAAAATATCTATAAACTACGATAATTCAATTTCATATAAATTATAAATAAATATAAAATATAACGAGTCGAGTCGGCTCGCGATTCACGCAAGTCGAGTCAAGTCGAACTCGTAAAATATGACGAGCCTGAAAATTATGTTTGGCTTGGCTCATGAAAGCACTGCGAGTCGAGTCGAGACGGATCTAAACGGATCGAATCGAATCGAATCCACGAGCTGGCTTGGCTCGTATACAGCTCTATACGCATCTGTTTGAGCTTTTTTTCCTTGGTTACCTCATTATGGCCTCCTATTTACTCTTCGGGTGAATACGTATTTAATTTTTTGGTACGGGAACCTGGTACAGAGAAAAAATTACTTGTTTCATGAAGTGCTGAAGGCAAATCAGGCTGCCGCTGCTGGTACGTCATATTACATAACATTTGAGGCCGAGGATCCTGATGGAGTTGAGGAGAATATTGGTGTTTCTGAAAAAGTAAGGATATATAGGTCCGTCTGCCTTTCCGCTCGTAATCTTTGAAGCTGAGGTGTTTCTTCATCTTCCGGATAAAAATCGCGTGGAGAAGATGGTGGTCCATAATTTCCGCAAGAAGCGTTTGCGGATTCCCTAACCCATGGTATATATATTTATTTGCCCCTTGGTGTTTGTTTCTCATTCCAATCCATGTTACTTCCACAAACAAGTGTCATTTGGGTAAGGGCAGATGTCAGGAGGTTCCAAAATTTTGTGCATACCTTAGTTATTTGTTTGTTTTTACCGGATGGTATATGGAGCACCTAGAAGCACCTGAGACAAAATATTCATATTATGACGTTGTTTGTTCATTTTTATCGTTGTTACTGAAAATCAACAATAACAATAAGAAAAGTAAAATGAATATTTAATTATAAAAAATGAACAAACAACATATTAAAATGAATATTGTGTCTCGGGTGCTCCTTGCTAGGAGCACCTAGGTGATCCATATAATTTGCCACCGTACGTGCATTTGCTTTTTTTTTTTTTTAAATTAACTATTAGAATCTCCCCGTGAATCCCTTGGATGGAACTGGTAATTATGTTTACTTGTTGGTCCTCTGAGACCACCATGATTATTAAATCTTCGAGAAACTTATTACTGTTTAAAATCTTAAAGTCTCCAGTTATATATTATTGGGAATGACCGATTCAGTTTCCAGCAATTTAATTATACATAGATAATTTGTTCTTTATGCTCCATTTCAGCTAGCAGGGCATGCACTTGTTATTTGGTCTAGCTAGAGTCTAGTAGAATGGTTTCATTTTTATTTCTTTTTTTAGTTTTTCCTTTATACATTAGAAAGTTGGTAAATTTATTGCACAGGAGGATTCAAGTTGTTAGCTAGTTGTTGTCATCTGTAATTAGACAAAATCTTGCTGCGTTTCAGAGTGAGATTTTTATCATTGTTTGTAAAAAAGCCAAATAATTAAATTTCAAAAACATATTTTCTCCCTTAATTTTTCACATATCTCTATACTCACGTTTAGATTTTACTAAACATCACATCAAATTAAAACCGAATATCTATGATAACATTACGGATGTGTTCATTAGCTAGGTTTCTTAAACCAATTTTGAAATCGACTTCGAAAAACCAGTTCACTTAATAGGTTTCTAAAATAAGGTTTTCTCGCTCCTTGGCCAAATGATTAGTCTCTTACTATGCATGAGAAAAGTCGTATGGTAATGTAACCATAAAACTGAGAGAGAAGTACTGCATTCTACAGAATTATTGGCCGAGTGAGTCACTACCTATTGGTCTGCAAATTTTTAACCAAATCAAATAAGTTTTTTTGTTACACTTTGAAGATACAAAAATCAATAAGTATTGATGGAGAAAGGCTCGGCAAAACCGCAGAGTAAATATGAGCTTCACTCGGGAGAAAGCTTGCCAGCCTTGCCCTTGTGGTTTTGATTTCTGCTATCTGCCAAAGCCCAAGAGGAAGTACTTTATTGACTAGGAAATATTGCTCAACTTTTCGACCAGTCCCCGGTTCCCAGGTTTAAAAACGGAACCGATTACGTCTTTTCACGGACTCCGAAATTTCTATTTTTTTCTTATATTTTAAATACCGAGTAGAATCCAATTTCATTTGAGGTCATCCCTCACTGTTAGGACTAACAGTAGGAGGTCCTGATCATGCCATTTCAACCGTTCGTCAGTTTATGTACGAAGATAACCACTTCAATGTATGCTTGCCTATTCGTTCATAGGTCAAATCAGATACGTAATTATTGGAATAATTGTTTGGAGACTCAAATGTTTTCTATAAACGAATATGCCCTCCTTATAAATGCCGTAAAGCGTGTCAAAGGTTTTTCAGCATCTAAAAGAAACGCTGGAATATTTTTACCGGCACTTAAAAAAATGCTTAATTTGTTTTCTAGCACTTAAAAAAGAAATGCTGAAATTTTCTTGCTGGCACTTACAAATCCTCATTTTATAAGTGCTGTTTTTCTCTACCGGCATTCCTATAAATGCCGAAAATTTATCAAAAAATAATTATATGTATATATATAAATAAATAATTTTTGCATTGATAATTTTGTGACCACTATTTTATTATCGAGATCAATGAACATGTATTGCAACTTAGCCAAGAACATTAAACATTTATGGATAGGACATACATTTATAAAACAACAAATCAAATAAAAATTTACACATCGATCTTTCAAATAATACTATGGAGTCTTATTACTATCACAATTAAGTACCTAGAATATCTAATACCTGCAAAATCTACTTAGCGAAAATATGTAATACAACATAAACCTCCTTAATTAACGTCTTCACCAAGTAGTAGAATAAACCATGGTCACATTTAAGTCGACATAATTAGTAAACGAACATGATACTTGATGAAAACTCAAACCCAAGAAGAAAGGGATTTTGGAGTCAAAGTGTTAAAGTTTGGGGTTCCATCTCAAAATCTGCTCTGATACCATGTTAAAGTCTGGAGTTTCGTCTCAAAACTAATTGGCTATGAGCGGAATAGCCCAGGATCATTATTAAGTAATTGTACGGCTACTTTATTACCAATGTGGGATAATATCTCAATAAAAAGATCTTGTGCTACCATCACTAACACCAGAATCTGTAAGAATACTAAGTACTCCAAATCAGGACAAAAAACTGAGGCCCGTTAATTAACAATTTCCTTAAAACGAATTTATCCCCTCAACGTGTGTGGTTTGAGGAGATTGGAATCGTTTCCCAAAATGCAAGAATCACGCGAATTGTTCTTAGCACAAAAAAGATTCGGCCACAAACTATAACTAGTGAAAATGAACAGAAATCTTTTAGTGGGGAGAGTTTACCTATTTTTCTGTCTCATTCAAAGTACTACATGAATGAGATTAAGTACACCAGATAAAAACGTTTAAATAAAATGTCTAGGGCAAGAAAGAAACAACGAGATATATGACATTTCAGCAACAATAAGAAGGAAGAAAATTAGAGGAATCCTATTGGCTATACTCTCTTCAGAAACTTAGGACCAACCTTATTTAAGGTTCCTTTCTTGTATCTAATTGAACAATTCTTCATACCAAATATCTCAGGCAAACAACAAGTGAAAATATGGTTAACTTGACTTTCATTATATATAACAAACTGTTCTCCGAAAAATGAAAGCTAAATACACAGATGTACTTTGCAAAAACAAAAGAGTGATCATTATCAAAATAGCATGCATGTAGTACTATATTTTGCAAGGAAGAGTTCAGGGTGTGTAGCTATACTTGAGTTTTTTTTAGGTCTGACGATTATTTTCAAGCTGTTCCACTAGAAGTTTCAAGGTATTGATGTTGAATGAAATCTCACCGGTAAGAATTTTTAACTTTCTCAACAAGGAGGTCCATCTAATCTGACATCGTGATCCCATCCTAAAGTTCTTTGAGGAATCATATCTATAGATAAACGAATATATAAAATCAAGTTTTTAATTCAAAGCAAAAGGAAAGAGCACATGATATGATTATGTTGGAAATTTACGGTTAGATGATGATGTTAAGTATGTGAAATGAGTTGTATTTTCGAATTAGGATTGATATCCTTCACTGAAAAGTTAAGAAAATATTGTTTGAGCCCTAAACATTTGAGCATTTTGCAAACTTCTAAGAGGGGTAACTTAGTGAACAACATAATTATCGAATAATATTAATAGCTTAGTGAACATCGAAAAAATTTGCAACATTTATATATTTTGCTAAAGAGCATTTGAATTTAACGACTAAAATTAGCTTGTAAACAATGCAACAACGGTTCAATTAGAGAGAAAAAGAGAAGCTTATAACTCAAAAATTGATTTTAATTCAAAATAAAGAGATTGAGCGTGAAATTCGAAAAAACAACAAAAGAGGGAAACTAAAATAATTTTGAATAAAATTGGGAAGATAATTTTGAAAAACAACCTATCCGTAGACACCGAAGAACAAAAAAAAATTATCCTACAAGGAATTTGTTTTCGGTGCCCATTCTTAATCTGGGCTTCAATCCGCTCGTCCCAGCTCTGGGTAGCTCCGACGAGGACTAACTTTTTCGCAATTATTTACGTGTGTTCTTAAATGCTGCCTCTTCATTTTTTGCTATCGCCCCCGTAATACCAACAATTACCCTACTTCAAAAAATTTCAATCTTTTCTCTGTTCAGTTTGCTCTTGCCTTGAAACACAAGAAATTCATCAAAACTGGTTTGTTGCTTAAGTTAATACATGCTGGGATTTCGATTATGAATTATGGCTTCCTTTTCCCATCTTTCTCATTCGATCTGTTCCTGATTTTAGTTCATAAAGAGAGGCGAGAGGATCATACCGTATTCATAATTAATAGTTTAATATATGCGAATAACATATTCGATAAAATTTCTTTGAAAGAGGGTTTATCATTAATCCTAATTTCTTGTAGCCGATGATTTTTGTTTGCTTTTTGTTTTCATTCATTTGCCTTGATATCTACATCTAGGGGTGCAACGGTTCGGTTTGAGGTATAAACCACAAGCCGAACCGCACCCTATCGGTTTGGAGAATTTCAAACCTAAACCGAACCGTGAGGCTAAAAAACCGAACCGAACCGATAAACCGCGGTTCGGTTTGGTTCGGTTTATCGATTTAGAAAAAACATGTAATTTTGCAAAAAATAAAAATAAAAATAACATAAGATTTATAATCAAAAATTAAAAAAATTTATTTTTAACATTAATAACGTATGATCGTAATAAAAATTGAAAAATAACGCAATTATGTTGTTTGTTTACATAATATTTAACACAATACAACTTAAAAATTATAAAATTTATAAGTTCATCATAATACAATTAAGTTGAAGTTATAATATATAATTATTATTCTATTTTATCTATAAATTTAAAAGGAATATATATAAATATATAAAAAATATGAGGAATTTATATGAAAATATACATATGCATTAGATATCGGTTTGGTTTGAGGTATCGAAACCGCAAATCAAACCGAACCGTGCGGTTTGGAATTTTCTCGAACCGTAACCGAACTGTCATCGACCGAAACCAAACTAAACTTATCGGTTTGAATTGGTCCGATTCGATTGTCGATTTGGGCGATTTGGACTAACACCCCTATCTACATCAAGATTCCTTAGACCAATTAGTATAGAAAATCTGCAGTAGCAGTATGGGAAAAATTAACACATAAATTAGGAAGTGGGCTGCCAGCCAATTATTATTATTATTTTTTTTGGGACCCCAAGGGGGCATGAGAAAGGATCGAATCATGTGAGTGAACGTCTTATCTCCTATCTATCTTCAGTACAGAATGCTTCGGTACATCTTCTTTATATATATATATATATATATATATATATATATATTTTAATTTGTGTGTTTCCTATTGGTGGTATACATAATTTGGAATATTTCTGTTTCTGAAGACTACCCAAATAACCTTTTTCCACTATGTTAGAATTTTTTGAGATATGTGGAATTATTTGGTAGAATTTACCAACATTGAAGAGTACTCCCTCCGGTTCAAAATAGTTGATTTTTAAGGTTTTAATCCACAAACCAAGAAAAGCATTTATTATGTATTATATTTCCATTTTTACCCCCCTCTAACATAAAAGCTCTTTATTGGAAAGGAGAACTTATGTTGGAGTAATGGAGCATGGAAGTTGAAGAGCCAAGTAGCAGATGGGTAATTTAGGAATATTTCAGAAAAATTACCTTAAACATCAACTATTTTGAAATAAAATTTTGTTCTCAAGAGGTCAACTATTTTGAACCGAAGGGAGTATAATTAGTAATATTGAATGGGTGTTTGATAATTATTTGTAACCATTATTATTAATAAGAATATATTCGAATTAATTCCCCACTAATAATAATCTTATTAATTATACTAGTTAAACCCTTTAATTCCATACCCCTATCGAATCCAAAACGACTCCGATAGGTTTAACAGATGGAATACATAAAAATAATAAAAGAATGGGTGTTTGATAATTATTTATAACCATTAATAAGAATATATTCGAATTAATGCCCAACTAATAATAACCTTATTAATTATACTATTTAAACCCTTTAATTCCATACCCCTATCGAATTCAAAATGACTCTGATAGGTTTAACAGATGGAATACATAAAAATAATAAAAACAGGAATTTTGAGGGTGTGTTCTCCATTTTTACCAGGTTTTCTGATTTTTAATTTTTTTTCTTTTATTGGTCTTACACTTTTTTTCTCCTTCTCTTTCTTACTTTTTACTACAATTATTACAAAAATTTAAAAACTAAGGGTGTGTTTGGATGAGTAGTTTTTTATTTGATTTTTGAGTTTTTGTAACGATTGAAGTAAAAAGTAAGAGAGAGATAGATAGAAAACTGTGGGACCAATGAGAGAGAAAAATCAAAAACTCAAAAAACAGGACAAAAAATGCCCATGAGAACGCACCCTAAATCAATAACGCAACCTGAGTTTGGGGTATTTTGTACATTAAACGGGTGGTGGCAGTGAAAAAAATAACACGGCATTTAACGCCATTCTTATTTACTGGCGCTAGGAAGTGCACACCTCTTCGTACCTTTGCACAAGCCATTTCGTTGCTCGGGCAAGCCCGATCGTCCTAAAAGTAGGAACATCGAACGTAAAGAGCGGCATTCCTTACTGAAAGATTGTAGATAACGTGCGCCGTGCGGGGCCTGAATTAGGGCTTGTTCATTGTTCATTGTTCATCGTACGGGACCTGTGGAGGCGGGATCTAACGAGCGAGACAACAATGGCGGATGATAAGGTCGAGGGGGAACCAGAAGTGAAGATGATAGACTGGTACTTTGACGAGGGTGCCTATGAGCCGGACGAAGACGGATATCACGAGATGAATCCTGCCGAGACTCTAGAGTACTATCAACGAATTACCAAGAGCGATGTATGTCTCTCTGATCCGATGGATAACTGGTCCTTAAATCAATTATCCCTCTATTTTGTTTGTTTAGTACTCCATAATTTTCATTATATGCTTTATTAGGGCTTCGATGCTCCTTACTTCCCCAAATGTATCGTTTTCGGTAATATTGCCCCGATTACTCTTGCTTCATGTGATGGCGTCTTAGCTTACGATTGCGCGAAATTTGCACTTGAAGAGCATAACAAGGCCGAGGTAATATACTTATATATAATATGTTTTCGAGTTTTGGTCTTCGAGTTAATTTTCTTATTCGACTTCGGGAATGTACGCATCTGTTTGAGCGTTTTTCCTTGGTTACCTCATTATGGCCTCCTATTTCTTGATTGGGTGAATATGTATTTAAATTTTTGATACGGGAACCTGGTACAGGGAAAAAAATACGTGTTTCATGAGGTGCTGAAGGCAAATATGGCTGCGGCTGCTGGTGCATCATATTACATAACATTTGACGCCGAGGATCCTGATGGTGTTGAGGAGAAGATTGGTCTTTCTGAAGAAGTAAGGACTAGTCAGTTTGGCCTTCGGCTCGTAATCTTTGAAGCTGAGGTGTTTCATCATCTCCCGGATGAAAATCGCGTGCGGAAGATGGTGGTCCATAAGTTCCGCAAGAAGCGTTTGCAGATTCCTTAATCCATGGTATATATATTTATTTGCCCCTTTGTGTTTGTTTACTTCCACCACAAGTGTCATTTGGGTAAGGGCACATGTCAGGAGGTTCCAAAATTTTGTGCATACATAGTTATTTGTTTATTTTTACTTCGTCAATGGGACACATTGAACTTGTTTGTCTTTTTCTTTTTGAACCGTGGACAAAAAATGGGAGAACATTTTAGGACAAAGAGAGTGCTAAAAGCTACTTTTGTAGAGCTCCACAGTCTATGCCTCTCTAACCCCTCAGCCCTGATTCTGTTTTAGTTCTACAAATTTTAGATCATAGAAGTATTATCTGAAGCCTAAGTGCCTTTTTGTATGTGTGTTTAGCTTTACCTTCTAATTGATGGTACTTCTTTAAGAATGTGACTCATTGGAAACCTTGCTTTTAAAGGTCATGTTAAATCGTAAAGGGATTCGTGAACCACAATTGAAGTAGTTTGAGAGGCTGCAGAATTGTGTTGAGTTGAGTCGTAAATCATATTTGTTTTCTGGTTT
>JAOWAN010051494.1:0-13558 GCA_028566635.1 Lobelia cardinalis
ACTTGGAATTCCTGTATTTCATCAAAACTAACCAATCCAAGCGTAAAATCACATAAAAACACATCAAAATACTCATAAAAATAGCACTAAATTTAGGTCTAATTGAGTGCTATCACCACATCAGATTTTTCATGCCACATATGACAGTTGACTAGATCAAAATTAGAGCAGGAATCAAATCGTTCCACGTATTAAAAAGTTTGGGACTACTAAGGTAATTAATGACAAGCAGGGACTAAATCGTCTAATAGGTCATAGGTCAGGGATCAAATAGATCATTATGCCTAACTATATACATACTTTAAATATTTACAACTCTTAAACCGATATATATATATATATATATATATATGAAGATATACAAGTAGCCATATCATCATCAAAAAATATAATTAGTTACATCAACCCCTAGTCTTCTAGCAAAAACTCGATACTACGTCAATCTTCTCCTCTATGCATTACCTGGAAGAGAAGAGGGATAGAAAAAAGGGTGAGCACAAATTGCCCAGTAAGAGAACTTTTCAACAAGAAGGTTGTGGTAGTGTATAGAACCCAACCCAACTAATAACAATAGTGATATTAGCAAAAGCAAACTAAACCAAATACTTACCCCCCCCCCCATTTGAATTATGAGCGAGGAACAAAAACAAATACAACTAATCGATATCGAAATCCATAACGCTTGAACCGACCAAATACCTCGAACCAAATGACTCAAACATCAAAGCGCCTCTGCAGATGGCACTACGACCAAGAGCCTAAAAAATAAACCAACAACCGGTGTTGCAAAAGGCAACTAGTGACTATCAAATAGTAACAATCATAACAAAACTCAAAGTGTTCATGGCAGAGTAAGCAAAAACGAATCATGGAGGCCAAACGAAGGCGATCCAATAAACGATTACGAACAATCAAATCACACGTATACAAATACTTCAAATTCCAAAGAATGAATGGTTTCTAGGTTAACAAGACCCTTACCTCCACTTCGTACTACTCCCAAAAGATCAACTCAGCTAACCAACTTCAATCTAACAATTTACAATATGAAAGGTACGAGTTATCTAATCAAATTCATTAAAATCTGAATTACTAGGCATGCTGCATACCAACACTTATACGAACAAACTTACTTCTTGTCAAATATGTACAATAATCTAATTCTAAAATGATTAAAAGCATGGATTATTCACAAAGTAACTAATAAATGTCTCCTATGAACCACATAAGGAACATTTGATTTACCATTAGTTAAGCACAATTTCTAATTCTAAAATTATCATATTCACGGAGTATTCGGAATGTTAATACAATTTAAACCCAATAATCACTTCATCACCATTTAAGATGATCTAGTATGTATTATCCATGTTTTGAAAGTTTTCAATCTTACATATAATATGTTGTTACTAAATTGCAAATTATGGAAATAGATCATAGAGTTTCAGCTACTAAAATCAGAACCAATGAAGAAATCTCAAGAAATTATCCAAATTAGACTCAAGATTCACTTAAGTTGGACTTCAAACGAATTAAATATGAATTATTCAAATTAAGTCCATTCCTTGACATTTCGAACAGCAGCTGCAACAAAAATGGAATTTCTGGAAATAAATCACAAGGAACCTGATGCGAGAATGTTTAAGGCAAGTCATGATTTGGTGCAACTTACTGGACCCGTGACGAGGTCGAAGACAAGAAAACTAGTTAATGGGTTTACTCGAATGATAGCGAGCTATGGCGAGCAAGGGACAGGCGAGGAGGCTGGTCAAAATATGGTCTTCTCTTTGTGTCTAGTAAGGGAGCAAGCAGAAGGCGAGCAAGGCATATGCGAGCAACCATAAGCTCGCAGAATCGGACAACTCGACAGCAGCGAAGATCAGGAACGAGCAGCAGAGTAGCAAGCGTCCAACAGCGGCAACAGGTTTCCTTCTAGGCGTCCAAGAGAATCTGCGTCCAAGTCTAGATAGGATTCTTGTTTTCCTTATCTTTGGTTATTAGGATTTCCTATTTACTAGTTTTCTTTTTTCATAGTTGAATTAGGATTTATTAGTTAGTAGTTTTATTATTCCGATTTAGTTTAGGATTTCAATTCTTATAGCATATATAAAGGCTTCTATTGTATTCATAAATTGATAGATTGATTATTGAATTAAAGTTGAAGCTTTTTCTTTGTTCAAGAATTCTCTTTGAGAGTTTTCCTTTATTTTCGAATTCTATTGTTCTTGAATTTTCGTTCTTGATCAATTTAATTCCCCTATTGAGTTCTTAGGGTAATTGCATCCTAGGAGTTTAATAGCACTCATCTTATTTATCTTCTCAGTTCTTCAAGCTTAGGTTGATTAGCCGCCCATTATAACTCACATAATCAACGTTCCAACGTTTCCATTGAAGATAGAATTCTTAAATCGTTCCTCGATTAAGGTTTCTCTCATCAAGTGGTAGCAGAGCTACTTTTGATTGGTGAGTTTTCAATTTCGCGAAGATCTATCCGCATTATGACTTCATCACAGCCACAAGGAGGGAGCTTCAGTTTGGAGGAGTTCAAACAGTATATGACCGATGAGTTCAATAAATCAACCAGAGGGTGGATGGAATCCAGCGAGAGCTCGCATAGAGGGGAGACGATCATAGCACAGGAACCCCATTCCAGGATCGACATGAAAGGAGAGGACCCAACAGGGGTAATTTCAGGCAAGAAGACGAGGAAGACTATTACCGCAGTTTTGGGAACAGAGGTCGATGGGGAGGAGACATACCAAATCGCAACCTCGACAGCATCAAGATGAAGATGCCCACCTTTCAAGGGAAGGCTGATCCCGAAGCCTACTTGGAGTGGGAGACTAAAGTTGAGCTCATCTTCAACTGTCATAATTATTCTGAGGAAAAGAAGATTAAGCTAGCACAGGTCGAATTCTGTGGCTATGCGAATACATGATGGGACCAGATGGTTAAGAGTCGCAAGAAATATGGCGACGAGCGTATATCGACGTAGGATGAGATGAAGCGAGTCATGCGACGAAGATTTGTACCCTCGCACCATGATCGCGAGCTAAAACGGAAACTGCAAAGCTTGCGACAAGGGGACAGAACGGTCGAGGAGTACTATGAGGAGATCGAGACCATGATGATCCGATGTAGTATCGATGAAGATGTAGAGACTATTATGGCGAGGTTTATGAATGGGCTGAATAGTGAAATCGCCGACCTCATTGAGTTACATCGCTACATCGAGGTCGAGGAGATGTTACATATGGCTGGGAAGGTAACATATGGCTATGAAGGTAGAGAAGCAGGTGAAGGCCAAGAGAGCTCGCTCTGTACCAAGATTCTCCGCGGGCAATCAGCCTAAAATAGCGACGAGTCCACCCACACCAGTCTCAAAGGTCGCAAAAGGTCGCAGCAACCAAACCGAAGGAGTGAGAGAAGAAGGAGACGAACATAGGGACTCCGGCGAGCAGGACGCGTGATATCAAGTGCGTCAAATGTCAAGGCATGGGGCATATTGCATCACAGTGTCCGGACAAACGAGTTCTAATCATGGGGGCTTCTGACGAGTATGAGTCCGCTGGCAAAGAAGAATTCGCAGACATGCCCGCTTTGAGTGAGGATGAGTGCAACGAAGACGGCTCCTTAGTGCAATCCTTGGTGGATAGGCGAGCACTAAACGCGAGGAAGAGGTCGCCATCCCGAGGGAGAACATCTTTCATGCTCGATGTCAGGTTCAAGATAGACTGTGCAACCTTATCATCGACAGTGGAAGTTGTGTGAATGTGGCGAGCACCCTGATGGTGGAGAAATTGAAACTGCGAACAATGAGACACCCAAAGCCATATAAACTACAATGGCTTAATGATTCTGGCGAGATCAGGGTGACAAAGCAGGTCGTCGTACCGTTTTCTATTGGGAAATATGTATGTGAGGTAAGGTGTGATGTGGTGCCAATGCATGCGGGACACATCCTATTGAGGCAACCATGGCAGTTTGATCGACGGGTTACTCACGATGGGTTTACGAACAAGTACTCGTTGAAGAAGGATGAAAGAAGGTTGGTATTGACCCCTCTCATCCCCACACAGATTCGTGAAGATCAAGAGAGGATTGAGAAGGACATGCAGGAGCTTCGGCAGCAAGGGGAGAGCGAGCATCAGAAAGAGGTCGCTATAGTCCCTGCCGAGCAAAATGGAACCAAGCTTAATTTCCTCACCAAAGCAAAGGAGATTATGAGATCAGTTAAAAGTAACAAGCCTCTTGTTTTGCTGGTTTGTACACACAGGTCGCCGAGTTGCCCTTAGAGGTACAGGATCTGTTAGGCGAGTTCCAAGATATGTTCCCCGAGGAGTTACCAAAGGGACTACCCCCTATTCAAGGAATCGAACATCAGATCGACCTAGTGCCCGGAGCTGCAATTCCCAATCGACAACATATAGATGCAGTCCCGAGGAGGCAAAGGAGATTGAGAAACAGGTCACCGAACTGCTCGACAAGGGGTTGATTCAAGAAAGCTTAAGTCCGTGTGCAATACCAGTGATCTTGGTTACCAAACAGGATGGATCATGGAGAATGTGTTGTGATTCAAGACCCATCAACAAAATCACCATCAAGTATAGACATCCTATCCCTCGTTTGGATGATATGCTCGATGAGTTGCATGGGGCAAAAGTTTTCTCCAAAGTTCTCAAAAGTAGGTATCACCAGATAGGAATGAAGGAAGGCGACGAACGGAAGACTGCCTTCAAGACGAAACAAGGGTTGTATGAATGGAGGGTGATGCCGTTTGGGCTATACAATGCACCGAGCAGTTTTATGAGATTGATGAATCATATTCCGAGGGGTTTTATTGATGAATCATATGAGGCGCGATGTGGAGAGGTTATGTGCGAGGTGCCTCGAGTGTAAAAAGGCTAAGTCACATTTCAATCCTCATGGATTGTACTTACCTTTACCAGTGCTTGATCTTCCTTGGACAGATCTATCCATGGACTTTGTAATGGGTTTGCCGAGGACAAGGCGAAGAAGGGATTCAGTTTTTGTAGCGGTCGACAGATTTTCTAAAATGGCACACTTCATTGCTTGTAACAAGATCGATGATGCAACTCATGTCGCCAACTTATTCTTGGGGAATGTTGTTCGACTGCATGGCATTCCATAGAGTATAGTCAGTGATAGGGATGTGAAATTCCTTAGCCATTTTTGGAAAGTATTGTGGGGAAAGTTGGGGACCAAGTTGATGTTCTCCACAACGTGTCATCCACAAACTGATGGTCAAACCGAAATCGTAAACAGTCTTGGGGCAATTACTACGAGCAGTGGTGGGGCATAATTTGAAGAATTGGGAGGATTGCTGGCCTATGGTAGAGTTTGCATATAATCGAGCAACACACAAATCGACTCGGTATTCTCCATTTGAAATCGTTTATGGGTACAATCCTACAACCCCCTTAGATCTGCTACCATTACCCGTGGAAGAGCGAGTTGGGTTAGATGGTCGGGCTATAGCTGAGTTAGTCAAAAAGATGCACGAGAAAGCCAAAGCTGCACTGGAGAGACATGCGAGAAGAATAAGAATAGACTGGGGGCGATGACCCATGATTTTTAAGCCAGGAAATTATATGAGGGTTCACTTAAGGAAAGAGCGATTTCCCGAGCAGAGAAAATCTACGCTGCAATTGCGAGGAGATGGATCATTTCAGGTGTAAGCGAGGATCAATGATAATGCCTACAAAATTGATCTTCCGGACGAGTGTGGAGTCGGTGCTACCTTCAACGTTGCCGATCTCTCACCATATGACATGTTCGATTTGAGGTCAAATCCTTGTCAAGAGGGGGAGGATGATGCAAGATTGTCTAAGGCAAGTCACGATTTGGTGCAACTTACTGGACCCGTGACGAGGTCGAAGACAAGAAGGCTAGTTAATGGGTTTGCTCGAATGATAGCGAGCTATGGCGAGCAAGGGACAAACGAGGAGGCTAGTCAGAAAATGGTCTTCTCTTTGTGTCTAGTAAGGGAGCAAGCAGAAGACGAGCAAGGTATGTGCGCTTGTCCTGATTTTGTCTCTTGCAGCAAAAAGAAAAGTAAATGCACACACTAACGCTGTTTCCAACCATTTGTGATTAGCAGTCATAGTAAGATAGATTTCTAGGTGGTGGTGGTAATGTGTGATTACCATTGAATCTTGAAAGATTTCAAATATATTTCTCGGACTACCGAAGAAAGAATATGACAAAATCATTGGTCGACCCACTTGGTTTGGATATGTACCTTCTCGTACTATTACTTCAACAAGGTCGTTATAAAGTTCACTTCGAAGCTAACCCTGATTCAATATAAGTATGTCAATTGATTATGCTTAGTTTCAACCCATGGGTCCCCACAAATTCCAGCAATAACTTTTCACCCCTCAATGTTGTCGAATATTCATGGTGACGCTGAAAAAGACGATAACCATAGAAATTCATTTGGGTAATACGAGATGTAAATGGACAATTAGCATCGACATTCCATCTTTTCAGACCGGGTTCCCAATCGAGCTCGCCAAATGGGAATAACAAATCATAGTGCAATGACAATTATGCACAATGACACTCATTAACATGCATTAGTCCGTTTTGCCCTTGCAAATGTAAAATTATGTCCCTCGTACCACTCAGATTATCATTTCCACTTGGTGTTAAATTAACTGCAATCTCATTCACCGAAGCAACGTTGTACCTATGATGATCCCATGCAGTGCTTTAATGAAGTTTAACCAGAATGTTTACATCACCTACTCTTGATTGACTTAAAATTTCATGCGCTATTCTGTTGCATTAAACTGTCCTAGAAGATCTTTATTACATATGCTCTAAGATATGGATTACTACGACACCGAGATTGCAAAGCACTACCCGACATAAATGCACAATTGCGCGTAAAGTTCATTTTCCATGGATGCACGAGAAGTTCGATGATGCAATTCACCATGTATGACAAAACTCGGAGGACTTCTCCCATTGAGAACCCTTGGATCAAGTTTAGCACCAAGATTCGTAAAAGTAGGAGATGCATTATACTATCGATTGTGTTTCCAAAATGAGCATCATTTCTATCATCTAAAGCTTAAATTAATGGAGTTGGCGTATTAAGCCAAGGAATGCCCCACAATGAGGACGTGTTTCGATGATCTCGTGAGTTTTTCATCCATCAAGTGTAATGCCCACAATGAGGACCCCCTACATCCATTTCACCGGGAAAGTAACAAACTACATTTTCATGTATTAGGAGGTTAGTCACATTTAATTCATCTCGATTACTTTGATCCCTAAAAGATAATGGGTTACTTGTTGTCCTACAGATAGTTATTCCATGCAAAATTAATACATTGAAGAAAATAGAGTATATATATGAAGAGCTTCATACAAAATTTACCCATTGATTGGCACAGCAACATAGGTACTAAGAATTGTCGACAAAATTTCATTTTCAAGGTCTTAAGGAAGAGGAATGATATTTAAATCAATTTCTTCGTGAAAAATGTCCGATGTTTCAACATGATTCCATGAGGGGAGTTCTTTCAACAACAGCACATCAAGTTAGGGGTCCGTAGAGGAAAATTTTCGTCTGACGCCAATGATCTCAATCTTTTTGATGGAATAAGATGAATTGAAGGTGACACAATTGAACCGTTCATCATCTTTTCCCTTCTCCTACGTCTTTCGCCCAGGGTTCTTTCAGTAATATCTTCGTTTAAGTCTGACAAAATTCTTCTATTAATTGTAGGAAGCTCCACACGGTTGGGTGGAGGGTAGTCGAAGACGGTAAGTAAGAAAGCGGCTCCATCCTAACTTGCTATATTTTTATGGATCAATTCCTAAAGTACACAATTAAAATAAGTAAAAGAACAAAGATTTACTATTGTAAGGCATCAAATAATATACAAAATTATAAAAAATATAAATAACAATAAAGTGCAGACAATAATAAATTTAAACTGAATTTAAATAAATACCGGCTCATGTTACACAAAAATTCTGGTGACCAGCTTTCCGCGAACTTAAATCGCAGCAACAATAAGACCTGAAAAAGGTGAACAAACATCGCTGGGGCGGGGGTGTACTCTTCAAACAGCTCCGACGCAATAGTAAGTCTCAAGATCAATGAGAGAATCAAGAGAATTCTGAAGAGTGTTTGGAGGAGGCAGTCAAATGCTTACCTTATGCCCACGGGGTAGGGATCTTCAGATAACAAAATATCTATGGTCGCCCAGTGAGCATAGAAAGCACTAGATGACATTTGGGTAGAATAGCCCTCGGGCTGATCAGAGTTCTCGTTCAGATCAAACTTATAGCTTGATATACAGACATCAGATAACATTTGGATAGAATAGACCTCAGGCCGATCATGGTCGCCTCCATCACCCATTAAAGGATCAAGTTTCAGACTGCCGAGGGGATTGGTTGTGTTTGCAGCAATCCCACTTTGTATGATTATCTGGATCAAGTAAAGAAAGTAGCAAGGAAAACTACCATCGTCACTCCTAAGAGGGAACTAGAAATCACTCGGGAGTTGACAACCACGGAGACTTTGTTCAAGATCATACTCTATCCCTCACTTTAATTGAAAACGGAGGGCAGGACCCCATCGCCCAGAACAGAAGATCAAGGTGGAAAGAGAAATAGCAGCCGAAGAAAGGCAGGCAATGATAGAAGGCCAACTTAGATGTGTTCGCGTGGGAAGTAGAGGACACGGAAGGAATAAGCGAAGAAGTGGCCGACTTCAGACTGAATATCGGTGCAGAATATAGACCGATACAGCAGTGACCTAGAGTTTACTGAGGTGAGAAGGAGACAACTGTCAAAGAAGAAACATATTAATTCCTCGGAGCGGGAATTATAATAAAGGTCCGCTATCCAAGTTGGATAGCTAATGTTGTAATGATCATTTAAAAGCAAATAAGAAATGGAGAATGTGCGTTGATTACACGATCTTAAAAAAACCTCTAAGGACTAATATCCCTTTCGCGCTTAGATAAACTAGTGGACTCAATTTTTTGCCATAAAATACTCCGTTTCATAGATACATTCTCAGGATACCATCAGATTAAAATGTATAAACCTGATCGGATCCACACAACTTTCCGAGCATTAGGAGGCATATGCTGTTACAAAATGAAGCCTTTTGGGTTAAAGAATGCCGGAGCGACCTATCAACGCATGGTCAATTCCGTGTTCGACGACCATGGTCTTTTCTGTGTTCGATAACCAGATCGGTAGAAACATAGAAGCATGTATAGATGACATAGTGATCAAAACTAAAGAAGGAAATCACGCTCTTGATTTGATCAAGACATTTACAAACTTAAGAAAAAATCACATGAAACTCAATCCGAGCAAGTGTGCATTCGGAGTGACAAGTGGCAAATAATTAGGCTTCTTAGTTAATGAAAAAGGAATTGAAGCCAATCTAAAAAAGTTCACGGCATAGGTGCATATGACACCACCGGGTCCAACAGTTGAATTGGTCGGATCACAACATTGAGTAGATCTATTTTGAGATCGACGGAAAAGTGCTTGCCATTCTTCAGAATTTTAAGGGGAAACAGAGGAGTGCAAACAGGCTGTTAGATAGTTGAAAGAATACTTAGGACTACCAACGTTGCTCACTTTCACAATTCCAGGAGAAGTTCTATACATTTACTTGGCTGCCTCAGATATGGCAGTGGCTGCAGCATTGATCACAGAGGAAGGAAATATTGAAAGCCCAGTCTATTATGTAAGTCATGCACTAACAGATGTGGAAACAAGATACTTAGATGCTGAGAAAGTAGATCTTGCTCTAGTAATAGCTGCTCGTAGGTTAAGAGCATATTTCATGGCACATTCCATTATGGTGTATACAAATGTTCCATTGAAGAAGATACTAAACCGACCGGATGTGTCGGCCAGAATATTGAGATGATCAATTGAGCTTATAGAGTTCGACATCGGTTATTGTGGCCGATTTCATTGTGGAAACCTCCTTTACGGAAGTACCAGCCGATCAAAATGAGAGCCAGTACCTTTAGAAGTAGAAACGAGTCAAGTAAGAGTGCGCTCTGGTTGCTATTGGCTCTCCACTTGCTATTGACTTATGTTCGTTGATGGCTCGTCGAGCATGGAGATTAGTGGAGCAAGAGTACTCTTGATCTCACCAGACAAGCGGGAAAAGTTTGAGAAGGCGAGTAGGTTCGAATTTGCTGCCTCAAAAAATCAGGGAGAATATGAAGCCCTGGTCACAGGACTGGAGTTTGTGCCGAGGATATTGTGATAAATTGTGATTCACATCTTTTGAAACAAATTTCGGGGGAGTACGGAACTAATCACCCATTGCTCACCCAATATAGATATATGGCAAAGAAACTACTTCAGAAATTTAAGTTTTGGGAGTTAGTACAATTTAAGTTTTGGGAGTTGGTACCAATTGACAGAAGAAACAATGAACGAGCATATGAACTATCTAAGTTAGCTTCAGACGAGCTTAAGAATCAAAACGACACAATCAAACGAGCTTGAGAATCAGAACGACACAGTCTGGATTGAATTTTTTGAAATTCCGGGTAGAGTTGAGGTCATGGTCATAGACGACTATGGTCCTGGAAGAAGTCCACCAAGGAGCTTATGGAGGACATTCAGGTCCTCCGACCCTAGCTGATAAGATGATAGCTGGTGGAACTAATGGCCGAGTTCGCGAAAGGATGATACAGATTACACCAGAAAGTGTGACAAGTGCCCGAGGTATGTAGACATCCCTAGGCTACCTGCAGTTCCCAGAACCCTATAATCGCAACTTGGCCATTTGACATGTGGGGTCTTGGTCGGTGGATTTACTCAAGCTCATGGTGGGACCGACCATATCATGTTCGCAGTTGACTACTCTAGGTGGATAGTCGATCAAGACATTGTCTGAGCGGGCGACCATGAAGTTTGTTTAGAATCAGATCTGGTGTAGGATCAGGATACCAAGAGCAATGGTATCAGATCATGGAATTAACCTCGGAAAAACATTCTCACAGATGCTAGAGGAAAGAGTTGTTTGCCACTGGAGTCGGCGATCTCACATCCTAGGGGAAATGGCGAGGCTGAAGCAGCGAACAAATTGATTCCCACATGACTAAAGAAGACTTTGAAGGAAAAGAAAGGAAAGTGGATTAATGAGCTTGACAGGGTACTTCGGGCGATAAGGACCGCTGTGAGAGGGCCGATAAAAGAAACTCCATTTTCTGTGTTTTGGCTCCAAGGCCATGGTCCCATAGAAGTAACTGTTCCTTCTGCTCGGGTCAGTCACTACGATGCCCAACAGAATGAAGTTAACAGGCAGGCCGACCTGGATTTGAGGAAGAAAGAAGAATACACGCAGGATTACAGATGGCCAAGATGGCATGCAAGTGAGAAAACCTTGGCATGCCGCTCATTTGATGAGGTATTACATCTGAGAACATAGACAAGTTTTATTTCACATTTGATGAAAGCTTTATATTCAGGTTATTTAAAGAGGTCCGGCCAAGATTGGGGGATTATTCATTAATAAAACAACAGTTCAGAAGCACCGTCTTTATCACTAATTCTCGTCATATATACTTGTTATAATTAGACATTGCAGAGCTATTATATGAAATCTTGCTCGCAGATACAGCAAAGAACACTAGAAAGCATGCCGCACATAGCGCAAAGAGGACGACCAAGCGTAAGATCCCTCCTGCATGGAGCACTTCCCCTGTCCCACCCTACACAAACAAGGGCAAGGGGAGTTAAGGAGACGGGGCCCAAGACCAACAAGGGCAAGGGGAGATAAGGAGATGAGGTCCGAGGCATCTGGTCGGGGAAAGGGTCCAAAGGTACCCAGCTCGCGGATGTCTAAAGGATATAAGCTGCCATCCTCATCTGACGAACCGAGGGAACTTGCAGTGGAGATTGCCGTCATTTTGAAATTTTGAAGTTGAAGAATTTTCAAGATCAAATAAGAGAATGAGATTTTAAATGAAAATCAGTGTGGAGTTTTGAAAACAAAAAAAAATTGATTTAATAAGTGGCCAAGTTTGAATTTGAGCTCGACAAAACAAACAAAACAGTAGAGTGAAATTTTGGATTTTAAAATTCTTTTTAGATCAAATTAAAGAATGAGATTTCAAGTGAAGATGTTAAAAAGAATGCATTGGCCGAACGTGTTTCTAAGAACTTCATTGAATGTGAAATGAGAGGCAAGTCGATTTTTTTTTGGGTGATTTGAATGTCAAAGGGAGGTTGAAATCAGTGAGACGGAATACGATTAGCATCCAATGTTGAAAATAAAATAATTAGATGTAATTAATGGACAAATTAGAAACCAAGAACAAACAGATTTTAAGCTTTCACTAATGTAACAAAAGCATAGAGTAAAATTTTAGGTATTAAAATTTTTAAAAAACAAATGAGAAAACCAATCGAAGTGAGGATCTTAAAAGCAATTTAATCGGTGGTAGGGGTTTTAAAAACGTTAAAAGGGTTGTGTAATGAGAATCATGACGAAATCGATTTAGGGTGGTTTGAAGACTGAAGATGCCTTCGATTTAGGCCAAAGTTGAAAACTTGAGTGTGCAATCAAGGACTATAAGTTTGATTTTTGAAACGAAGTTGAAAACATTGAGGCAGAAAAACATCAGTATCCAATTTTGAAAATCAAAATATTGCCTTTAACTAGTGGCCACGTTTGAAACTATAAACAAAATGAGTGCCCCCACAAAAGTAACAAATGGTGTAGTGGAATTTTTTGGGTTTGAAAATTGTGAAAGATCAAATAAAGAATGAGATATCACATCATGAGGTTAAAGAAAATTTCATTGGTACTAAGGCTTTTAAAAGTTCGGTGTGAGTTTAATTTATGAAACGAAGTTGAGAACATTTAGAGGAAATAAGACTAGCCAGTCCAATGTTGAAAAACCCAAAACGAAATAACCTTTAATTACGAGTTTGAGCTTATCAAAAGAAACAGTTGGATAGAATTAAAATTTTGATTTGAAGAAATTTAAAGATTAAATGAGAGATTGACTGGCCAAGTTTGGAACCAAAAACACAAGGAGTTTGAGCTAATAAAAGGAAACAATAGGATGGAGTAAAATTTGGGAGTAAAAGAATTTGTAAGATCAAGTAAGAGAATGAGATTTCATTTGAGGGAATTACAAAGAATTTCATAGGATTTTTAATAACTGATTCTGAAGTAAGAGACAATTCTAAATGGACTTAAAATGGTTTGAAAACAAAAGATGCGTTTGATTAGGGCCAAAGATAAAAATTGGGTTTCATATGGGAGGTGTTTGATTTTTGAAATGAAGACATTGAGGCGAAACGGACCGGTGTGCAGTTTTGAAAATAAAAAAAAATATTAGGTTTAATAAGTGGCCAAGTTTGAAACCAAATATAAGGAATTTGAGCTCCACGAAACAAACAAAATGATAGACAGCAAATTCAGATGTTAAATTTTTTTAGATCAAATTAGAGAATGAGATTTCAAATGACGATGTTAGAAAGAAATCATTAGTCGAGCGGGATACTAAGAATTAAGAAT